>JANIJG010008019.1:0-30793 GCA_024611175.1 Megaceryle torquata | reverse complement strand
GCCCTGGTAGAGTTAGATAATGGTTGGACTTGATGATCTTAAAGGTCTTTTCCAACTGTAGCAATTCTGTGATTCTGTGAAGACCATCTTCTCTACTAGCACTTCCTAATAGGTTCCCATGATTTAGGTGTTTAACAGCATATTAACCAGGATGTGCAAGGATCTTCCTGTCAGATAAAGGCATGTGAGCCAACAAGTTTTGAAGATCAAGTTAAAACTTATGCTGTTGTCAATGTTGTACTTTAACGTGGCTTGGCTGGTTGAGACGCCCAAGGCTAAAGTGTAACAAGTATATATATACACTGGTGTTTGACAACACAGTAATTATTTGTAAAATATAGTTACTGCTTTGGAATGTTGTTGATGAGAATGTCACTGATGTTTATTACAGGAAAATTACAGGCTTTTTGTAACTTCTGCTTTTGATTCCCCCCACCCTCCCATTATTACATGCAGTCTACATGCTGTCCACTGGTTCAGAAATCAACTAGTGCTCAGTTTTGGTAACACAAAAGTGGGACAGGATAAAACTTAATTGAAGACATCCCTGCTCTTCAGCTTCCTCTTCCAGGCCTCTGTGTACCATCCCAAGTCTTTTGGGTCAGAATTTCCAAACTTCATACCCCTTTTTACCCTCCCTGTTTTAAAAGTCCTCCTTTAAGCATATCTGTTATGTGCCTCAGTGACACATGGTCCAAATCAGCAGCTCCCCAAGCATCCCAGAGGGATGTTTCTTTCCTCACAAGAAACCTTCAGTGTTTTAAGCTGCAAAACACATGTACGTGGTCAACAGGAACCCAGCTTCCTTCGAAGATCCTCAGAGGAAGATGAGGAGGTGAGGAAGCAAGAAGGAAAGGTGTCCACCAGCCCCTTCCTTGGCATGGCGTGGGACAGCATGCTGCCAGGTAGGCATAAAGCTGCCATCGGCCACCCATCCTCCCATTCTCACTGCGGCTCTGAAGGCTTCATGCTGAACACCGACACACTGAAAAACATTTGTTTTCGTGCTGTAAAAACCAGTGGCTAACAGCTGCACGTCATCTCCAGTGCTGTAAACCTGTCATCGGCGCAGTACTGTTTACATATGGCTACAAGGCCCTTGTAGCTGAGCATCCCGATGTGATGCAGCAGCAGCCAGTGCTTTTCTGACAGCTGTGTCAACTGGAAGCAGCACAGCCAGCTTATTTGTTTCAACAGAAGCCTCAGTAACCCCGGCTCCAAAGACACAAATCAGGTTCTTTTTTTTTTTTTTCTTTTTTTTTAATGAGATCAATGTTAATAATAGATCAACTGCAGTGCAGATGCTGGAATGGAAATAGCCAACATTTTCCTAACGAGGCACATAATTCTGCTAGAAATAATGGATCTCAGGTGACACAGCCACAGTCAGCCAGGCAGCACTTACAGTGCGTGACCAAATTGTCCAAAGTGAAATCAAAACCTGGGAAACACGTGAAGGTGCTAATTTTCTAAATCAGTGGGGTTTATCACATTCCTACTGATTAATACAAAAAGTTGTTTTGTTGTTCAATGGATAGGGCTTTGTTTTGCTAGCGCAGGCATTTGAAAGACATTGATTTAGATATTACAGGAACTTCTAAATTGGCAGAGGGCTTTTAAAGCATTAAATCATTTCTCCCTGCATTGTAAATGGCAGTTATTAAATAGAGGAATTTATTTTATCCCTATCTTAGTGACAAGGTTCCTATCTATTGAGACAAATAATTATAATTTTGTTTTATAAACACATTGCAAGTCTTTTCTTGAAAATTCAGAGTTTAATTAATTGTTTCTTCTGCTACTTTCCATTATTTTAAAAATATTTATTAATCTTCCCTGTTCAAAAGAGGTCATTTACTCAGGATTCTTCATGTAGCATGACTTGAAGTCGCTTGGCAAGTGGGAAAGATAAAAGAGAAATACATAAATCAACATTTGCTTCAGAGCCCATGCTATCCCTCAGACTTCTGTCCCCAGGTTATTAAAACTCAGATTAATTTGCTTACCTTGACAGTTTGGATTATTCCATAGTTGGTCCTTAGCTGTGAAAGAGGGAAGTGCAAGCACATATTCTCCAAATTGGCCAGTGTACTCTTCTTCCTAATCTAGATTTAAAAAAATGTCTGCAGTCCTTTCATGATGGAGCTGACGGAGCCCTGTCACATAGTAGAAATATTTCAGGTTAGGAGTAACTATCCTCACTCATTTCTGGACTGAGGTAATCTCTCTACACTGTCCACAGAATTTTATTTTGCACTTCTTCAGGACCTTTAAGCATGTTGACAATAAAATAAATGGGAATTTATTTTATGCTGCAACCTTCCCAAGTCACTGTCACCAAGATCTGTCGCCAGCAGCCACTGGAAGTGTGGTCAGCACCCAGAGTCACTGTGTGATGTTCCTCTGTTTAAAAATGGTGACCACGGCCAGTTGTCCTGCTTTAAGAACAGACCTCGGAGGAGGTCATGCCTGCTGAGCCACCTCTCCCCTCAAATGGACAATCTGATAGCAAACATCTGTACCCTGTGGCTGAGGCTTATTCTCCTGGTGGCCAGTGCTCATGGTCATTCTGATGGTACACTCCTTGTATCTAAAAACAGTCACTTTTGAGCCTGCTTTGATTCATAATCCCTGGATCTATGGGTGGTCATCAAGCTGCTAACTACTCATTAGTCTTTGTTCTACCCAAAGGACGTTGCTCCTAGTTTATCTAAAATATTTTCTTTAAAAGTTTTGTCTTTGAACAGGGATTGAGAGCACCAGCCTGAACTAGCTCTTAATCTTATGTATTATATATTATGCTAAATTAGATAGAAATTGAAATATTACCTCTAAATGTCTCATAGTTATTAATCATTATGCAGACCCTGCCAGCCCCCACAGGATGATCAAAGAACATTTTTTTCCTTTGTGGTATTCTGCTAGACACTGGTAAAGGTTATGACATTCTCATTCAATGCTTCTTACTTCCTTAACATTAATGGCAAAAACAGGCAGTGAAAATGTAACACTTTTAGAATAGATTAATTTCAGACCCCTATTTGTATTCATTGGTTTTATTACCAACATCACATGTTATCTGATCTGGTCTGGCATTTTAAAAGGGAGGATGACTTTATGCAGTAATGGCAATAACTAATAAAATAGTAAAATAGCATTATGTTCCAGAAGATAAATATATATTAATGTTTCTTAGAACTAGACTTACTGACCATCCAACAAAAAGAGAATTAATCTAATTTATTGTTATATCATTTTTATCTAGGAATGTGTACATTAGTCTTTATGTGATTAATATACATTAGTGACAGAGCACCCTTTTCATGCCCTTAGTAATTAGCTGTTGCTTGATGTGAGGCCATAACACTGTCTACTTAAAAGCAATTATAATCTATCATAGGTTGGCCTATTCAGACTTTTAAGTCTGGGGCTGCTTCTCAAGAAGGACTGCAGATTTTTTCTTTGTTCATACTGTGACTGTTCCACATGGGAAGCCTAAAAATTTTCATGAATACCTTTTGTTGAAAAGAACAAAGAAGAGAAGACTGAGAGCAGATCTTATCAATGCTTATCAGTATCTAAAGAGCAAGTGTCAAGAGGTTGGGTGTAACAATATCCATATTGGATACTACAATAACAGAGTATTTTCCCAAACCAATGGTGTTAGAGACAAAGAAAAAATTGGGTGTAGTCAGATCCACAAAAGATGCAATCTAGTGGATTATTTGAATGTGAGGATTTCCTGTTCACTGAAAACTGACACTAATATTAGTGTAACTGGCTGCTTAATTTATGGGGGCAGGGCTGGCCTTTAGGAAGATCAAGGGAAGTATATGCATGGTACCTTTGTTAGCATTCCTGGCAGCATACATATGCTCAAAGCATGGCTCAGTAGCGGAGGATGGCTCTCTATCTTGAGAAGTCTTGTTACAGGAGCTGCCTATTGCCTATACCAATAGCCATGTAAAATTGTGTTATGCTTGGCTATGGTTACAAACTGTGCTGTTTTTCTTGGTATGCTGAAAATCCTCCCTCTGGAATGTCACTGCTTCCCTGCACACCATTCTCCACTAAGCTTTTGTGGCTCCACTGGCAATCTGCTGTCTTAAAACACAGCAGGGGAAAACATGAAACAATCACAGAAGGTTTAAGTAAAATAAACCTAAAATGTTAAGGCACTGAAATCAGCACATCACTTGTGAGAATTCAGCACTGTCTGGTATCTGCAGCCTGCACCCATAGAGCTGGGTATGTCAGAAAGCTGAGAACTGAAAATGCATAGATGACCTATAATGACACAAAATTGTGGCTTTGACAGTAAGGAAATGTTAGATCTCCCTTAAAATGCTGTGCAGCTGCAGGTATCATGGGAGGGCTTACAGTAAACAAGTTTTTTCACTCAGCTGGTCTTTCTGTCCATCATATATGAATACCCATTTGAAAAACTCTTTTAAGCCATAATGAAATGGATCTGCTTAACATAATATGTCATCACAAGCACAAGTAAACTGACAAGAAATGAAACAAGAAGTTTTGTAAAGAGCAGAGCACTGCAATTTGGACCTAGCCTTCTAGGAAGGGCAGTACAAATGAAAAACTTGAGTAAATTTTGTGTAGGCTTGAATGAGAGCTTGCTTGAAGAAAGATCTGAATGTGGTCTTTGCTGATTGAGAGGTGATGATTACTGTGAGCGATAAAGTAAACAATTGTCACTGGGCTGGCTTCTTTAGAACTTACATAGCTGTTGCTTCTCTACATGTTTATATTTAGTTTTATGTTTGTAAAAATAAGCATTTGTTGGAGTTTTACTCTGTAGCAAAGAGAAGACACAAAGCAAGATTCCGTGATTTTTAGAGCACTGCTAGTTTTCACGTCAGGATCTTCCTGGGTCCTAAGGAAAACTTTATATTGAACCAGTTTTTCTTACCCTTGAAAACTGCACCTTACATTCTGGTCAAGATCAGGGAAATGTTGATATAAGGGACACCAAAGTGGACACACTTGGGAGTGATGTAACCATTCTGCATTCGCTTAACCTCATTATTGCTTTGAGTGTCTTTCTCTCTCACTTTCTCTTGGCATATAAGATATACTTCAGACTATAGCTTGAGATAATTCTTGTCAGTAACTGACAGTAAAGTTATTACATGTTTTTTGTGTCCTGTAAAAAAAAAAAAAAAAAAAAAGGCAGTAACAAAATGTTTTCAATGTATCATTAATTCAGTTTATTGTAACCATAAAATGTCTTGACTAGGAATAGTATTAGGGCTATGTTTTTCAACCCATTTTTCTTGCTACTACAATAATGCTTCAGCGAAACTACTCTTTTTTTCTCTTTCATGCTGCATACTTCCTGCACACTCATTCTTCTGCTAACATAAGGGAGGAAGTTATGATGCTGAAAGCAAAACTTACACCTTCTGATTTTTCATACTGAAAAGGTTGTATGATTTAGTTGCTGTCTTCATTAGTGTAACTGAAAAAAGATTAGAAATGGTCAAGTTGTTAGCAAAGGGCAAAAGCAAGAATTATCCATAAATCAGGAAAGGCTTGAGGACCTTTAAATTATTTATTTTTAATTATTATAGTTAATAATAATTTAATGTAGCCTAGAATAAATTAATTGATTATTGATTTTTGTGATGACTTCAGAACAGAGAACTCCTGCCCTGGCTTAACAAACTGACTGATAAACTGACTACATTGTTAAACATTAGCCTGGAAGTAAAAGATAAGAAAGCACATGCTTTGTCCCTTCATCAAGCCAGCTGTCAGTCAAAGCTGCAGAAATATAGTTAAGGAGTTTAAGAACTGAAGGAACATAAGTTCAAGACCCAGGAGGGAAAACATGAGACCAGACAATATGCCAGTTAATGGAATTAAACCAAAAAGATTTAAAAGGAGTTTCCCTCAGGATACAGCATGAAGGAAAAGACAACAGTTAATTCAATAAGGACAAAAGCATAAATGAGCTAACTGTGAAAGGATCAGAATATTTACAGATGATGGTATCTGAAGAAATAAGGAACACTAGCTTACAATTACTGTGAATTTATTATGCCCCAGTAGCATGTTCTCATTTGTTCTTCTCTATCCTCTGAAGAAATATGCTCATCCTTAAATTCCAGAGCAAAAGAAATAATCCCTTTCTAGTTGCAGTCAGACTATGAAACCGATTATGATCAGCAAAAATTCAAAGACTATAACAAAGGCAACTTCACTGAAGTTTCCCATCCATCATCTGTATCAGCATTTGCAGGCTTCACAGCAATTTAAGGTTTATTTTAGCAATGCTGTGTTCATAAAGTCCATCAATAATACAGGTTCTTATTCTCCCCTTCCCATACAGTGCAAGGCAGAGAAGGATAAGATGGAGAGAACAGCACAGAAAATCCCTTTCCATGTGCTAGACTCTGTCAGGTTTGGGTGTGAAGCTGTGTGTATAGACAGGAGTTGTTCCTCATGCTGGTTCTATTGCTGAGCAAGCCAGGACATCTATGAGGAAGATCTTGCCACCCAACAAGACATGCCTTTTAGAGGAGTTTCACAAACTCTGCCAGGAGTATCACTGGTTGTAATAAATGTCCGAGACTCACAAATCACATTTTACCCTACACATTGTGGAGATATTTTAAACTAGAAAATAGGAGATCATAAAAGGAAACTCAGAGACAATAAAAAGAAGGTAGGAAAAAGTTTTAGTGTCTCTGTGCCTGAGATTCAAAAGGTTTCAAATATTTCAATTTTACAGAACTATATGTCCAGAAATCTGTGTGAGCCAGCATCCTTTCCAAGATGAAAACTGATGCTGAGGTATTCAGAAGGTCCCACAGTGAGAAGCCACATCCCTCAGTGAACAACACAACTCAGTGGCCCCTCCAGGGCAGAGGACTCTGATGTCAGTGAGCCTCACTGCCCTCTCACTCCTTTCGAAAGAGGAAAATTTTATCCCTTTTTGGTTCTGGCTTCCCACACTATCCTGTGTCAGGCTGGTCCAGAGCAAATCAGAACTCTCAGTTACTCATCATCATGCTGCTAATTGCTCATCTGTGTGTCCTTAATGGAGTTGCTCACCTCCTATAGGAGGGAAATTGTTAGTGAGCTGAACTGGCAGCTCCACTGTAGCCTCAGCATCCCATTTTGGAAGACAAGACAGGAGAGTTCAGTAGAACAGAGGTGGCTTTCTGCTTTCTACTGCCACAGCCTCATCCCAGCTACCAGCAAGGACTGGGGGACCAGCATCAGGGGGTCTCCAAGCCTGCCTTCTCTTTTTTTGGTGAGCTCCTATTGTCATTCTGTTTCCAGTTTTGCAGTACAGATCTTTCCCCTTTTCTTTCTGTAATGCATCTTGGTTTGTATCCAGTGTTTGAAGAAAAGGCAGGAAAATGCAAGCTCCTCTTCCAGGAAGTTAACAAATCCAAATATGCTGGCATAGCAAATCCAGACAAGTGTGCAAATGCAAGGGGTTGGAAATCCCATGCCGTTGAGAGCAATTTGTTACCATGACATTTCCAGGACCAGGGTAGAATTTCTTCAGCGTGCCTCTCTGTAAAGGGACAAGCAAAGAAGAGACCACATCAGTTTAGGAAACCCTGTACTGTCACAGGCAGGTACTCTGCCCTCACATTAGGTATTTCTCTGTCCTAACAACTACATTTCTGCAACTTCCCCCAAAAGAATTGCAAAGCCATTACTCTGTCTTATGAACTAATAATTTGCCAAATTAATTCCAGTAAATCAAATCTCTACCGAGTCACATGCAGAGCTGTGTGGGTGGGTGGTAGAAGAAGGAAATCGGAAATATTGGCACTCATCAATTTTAAAAAGAGCAAATTGATATTTTCTGATTTGATTAAACAAAAATCGCTCCCTCGCTGGAACATGGTGTGCTGCATTTTGCCTGGAGCAAATGTTTGTGACTGAGTTATAAAATAGAAGTCTGTGACATCTCATAGCACTGCACATGCACTCACAGACACACACACAGACACACAAACCGCTTTCTGTCCAATTGCTTTAAATCAGATTAAATCTCTGTTGTCTCAGCTGTTAATGGATGTCTTGGGAGGCATCAGGTTTGAAAAAGTCCTTCATCTAGTGCTATCTTTTGTCAGCTTGTTATGATGATGTGTGGTATGCTTTTATTATGCCCTCCATGGCACCCGTCAGTACTTCAGGTAACAGCACAGCAAACCAAAACTAGAGTAGTCATGTCCAGAGGAGATATTTTAATGGCACTCTAAAAGTAGCAATGGTGCTTTGCTTTATCAGACGATTCAAACAAGTGCTGAACGTTATCTTAGCTGCGTATCTTTGTAGGCAGTGCTAACTGAAAGGACTCAAGAATCACCAGAATCATTCTGCAGAGACATGGATGATTTAAGTGCTATCAAGAATTCACTTTATTTGTTTTTCCCTTTTACGTCACCTATGGAGAAAGTGAAGACTTACTGCTTTTATTATTTTTTCCTAATGTATACTGTGTAGCACATGATGGTTACACGGAGCGGTGCCAGCTTGTGGTTCTGCAAATTGCAAATGTTGCAGAAGAGTGGTTCATCAGTTGTCTTGGTCAGTGTTGCAAAATTAATTTTCTGTTTATACTGGGGGAAGTGCTCGCTGCTTTGACACAACACACGCTCTTTTGCCTGTACTGTATAATAATGAATTTAGTCACTAAGTATGATCTTAGTAAGCAAAACAAGCAGAAAAGTAAGAGATGGTGCTGACTGTGGTATCTGTTTTTGTTACATACTTAAAAATCTATGCTGTAAAGTCATGAAAGTTGGAGATTGTGTCCTTAAAGCCACACAGTTCAGCTTGTACTCAGCGTTTCCCCCTTCCATTAACTGGAGTCTGCTTCCATCCTGCCCAGAGTCATACGTGGCAACTGGATGCCGTGAAATGAGTGTGGAAAGGCTCCTTGAAGAGTTCTGAGGTTGTAATGTGGGCTGAATGCAAAGCATCTCTGACTGACAGATCCATTACTATTGAGAACTCTGGGGGCCAACCAAAACTCTCACTCACGTTAGGGCACTGAACATATTTATTTCCCTGTACCTTCCTCTCTCCTGCTTCTGCATACACATCCTGTTTTTAAGGATAATCGCCAAGATATCCCTCTGTATGTGTGTCTTTGGGAGTGGGGATCACACTATCCTTTCAAAATGTCTGCTTTCTTCCTAGGAATTCTTTTCCTTTTTTTTCCTTTGTTTGAACACCATATGACATCAGGTACTATTCTTAGTAAGGATAACTCAATCAGCACCAGACAAGACAAACTGAGGAAAATCCCTGGTGCAAATGCACATGGTCAGAAAGATGAAAAGGCACTACATGAGTGATGAAAATATATGTCCTTAATTCCAGATGCATTAGATCAATGTCTAGGACATAAGTTTCACTCCATGAGAATTCTGGATTTTTTATCTTTTCCCGAAAGCAGAGAACTTCAAAATACTTTATAAAAGGGGCTTTTTGCAAGTGAAGTTTATGTCATGTGAGACTTAAACCAATGACTGCTCCCCTCCATTACTAATTCTTAGAGGGTTCTCACAAAGCCACACACATCCTTGAACAATCCAAGAAGCATGTGAAATTTCCTCAGACTACTACTTCACAGAACTCTGCTCTGGATCAGGTAGCTGCTCCCTTCCTCCTACTCACCAAAGTTAGTGACCAATGTTCTCCAAAATGCAATGGCTGGAGTTCAAGAAACCTAACAAATGGGTTCTAGCATGAGAGGTGCCCATGAAAACAGGTGTCCTGGCAGTTTTTTGCTTCAGTTGCAACCACAAGGAACCTGAGGTAGGAGGGCAGTTCTTGTATCCATCCTCAGGGGACACCAGTCAAATGGCTTACTCATTTTGCTGAGGTCAGGAGATGATGGTCTTTTGCATACAGGACTATTTTGTTTTGGTTGTTCTAGGTTACTGAATAGAGTGACTTTCCTAACTGAGTGTTTAAGCCTTCAGATCATTACCAGTTACAAACTTAATTCTCAATTATTTTCCAATTTCTGTTATAATAAGTCACAATTAAGTCTAAAACCCTTGGTAGGGTAAAAAGCAAACCAAGTTCAACATATAAAGTGTTCTGCAAGCATTGCCCCAACTGCAAATTAGTTCTGGTTCATGAAGGGCTCTCTGGAATAGCAGCTGAATTACAAATCTTTGCAAGTAGGATAGTGATCAGCACCTGCTCAGAGGCGTAGCACTTGCCAGTGGAGTCTTTCTGTTCTACAAATAACAGTGCACACTCATAAACACGTGCTCTCCCTGTCCTGTTGACAAAGGCAATGAGAGAATGCAAAGCAGTGAGTTTTCATCAGTCACTTGCATTTCGATGTCTGTTGCCAAATGCCTGTCAATCAGTTCTGGGGCAAGGGCAGGAAAGAGAAGCTGTCTGGCAGATGGGGGAGCAGATGGGGGAGAGTGGGAGAGGAGCCACCCACCCCACCAAACTGCAGGCAGCAGCCACAGCAGGATTGCTGCCTTCAGGAGGCAGAGTGCTTTGCTGTGCTTTTTAGGTTTTGATTTTTTAACAGATATGGGCCCTGTCATGTCCACTGCTGCTTGGTCCACGTTTTTTCATACTGGGTTTCCTGGGGTGTCCTTTGGTGCACAGTGACTGAAGTCATTGCTTTCAGGTTTTGTTACAGGTGACCAGAAAGAAAGAGGACTTGCTTGGAGTCAGGACATTGAGAAAGATCTCCTCATTGCCCACAGTAAAACTGCCTCTCATCTGTCAGGCTTAGCCCTCAAAACCATTTTCCAGTTAGCAATTTTTTTGGACTTAAGTGGACACTAACACAGGGAGAGCAGACAAGCCAAAAGACAAAACAGTGAAGAAATTTAACTCAAGACCTTAAAAATCTGTCCGCTACATTTGTTTCTGTGTGCAAACCCTCCAAGAGAGTACTACTACTCCAGGTAGCTCCCTTCGGTGTTTGATCCCCGAAGGTCTTTGTGAAGCTTGTTAACGCCTTGCGGTCACAAGTAGCAGTCTCACCCACTAGGCTTTTTGTTCTCTGAATGGCCGAGTTTGTCATACAGTTCAGTCTTCTAGTGTAAAATGCATTTCCTGTGATTTTTTTTTTCAAGGTGTATTTGTGTGTAACAGCTTTAAAGTGTTTTCTCAGCACTTGTGGTTAATAGAATTTGATCACAGCAATCTGTAAAAATCAAATCAAACCCAGAAGAGAGTGTCAACACAGCAATGTTTTAAAATGTGCATCTATTCTCAGTAGGACTTGGGGAGGGAATTACTCTGTGAATCGCTGGGGGTGTGGAGTGGGGGGTGTTCATCTGCTTTTCTGGTGTCTCTTCATCTCCAGTTTATTTTGTAGCCAGACTTGTAAACCATAGAAAACATTCCAGAAGGAACCTCAGAAGGTCTTAATCTCCAACTCTTCATTTCAAAGACTAAACTACTGCAGACAGATGTTCATCTGCCCTGCTCTTAAGATACTCCACATGATTCTGCAACCTACAATCTATTTTGTTCCTCATATTCCTTTAGACCCTTACTTTCTAATTAGAATATATTTCCTACTGTCTAAACTAAATCTCTTCAATTAAATGACTGCAATTAAATTGCTGTAAGTTAAGCTTATTACTTCTCATGCTACCCACAGCAGCCTCAGAGGACAGTTATTACCATTGTCTTCGGGTATGAATCTATTGTGGTTTAACCCCAGTTGGCAACTAAGCACCACACAGCCTCTTGCTCACTGCCCCAACTCCCCCTGCAGTGGGAGGGGGAGGCAGTGAGCAAAAAAAGTAAAACTTGTGGGTCAAGATAAAGACAGTTTAATAGGACAGAAAAGGAAGGGAAATAAAAGTAATAATAATGTTAATAATAATGATAGTAATAATGATAGTAATAATAGAATATACAAGTCATATACATGTATTCAGTTGCTCGCCACTCAATGGTCAACACGAGCTAATCTCTGAGCCACGGAGTGTCTGGCCAGCTCCCCCAAGTTTATATACTGGGCATGATATCATATGGCATGGAATATCCCTTTGTCCAGTTCGGGTCAGCTGATGGCAAAGGCACCAAAGCCAATACCTTCATGAACTACACTGTTCCCTGCTCGAGTTTGCAGTCTGGCATTTCAGCTTAAACCTATCTACTGAACTGTTTATTTTGGCTAAGATGAGTTTCTGGGAACAGAGCGAGATGTTGGCAGGAGTTCTTTTCTTCCAGACTCTGCCCTCTGGTGGTATCCTTCATCAGAAAGGTGGCACGGACAACTAGGGAGGTGCACACTGCAGCAAAATGTGCCAAGTGTTATCTGTCAAAGCCCATTAGAAACATGGTTTAATACCTCACTGAACTACATTTGAAGTTATAACAGAGCAGAAACTTCTATAACATCTTTCCCTTTCTAGATTTCTGTTGTTTCTTACTTCTGCTTGTCAAAAAAAAAAAGAGCTTGGGAACTCCCCAAGCTTGCATGCAGTATTTATATTATTTTGCCCTCAACCCAAGGCTGGAACATAAAATGAAAGACCAAAAGCAAGAAACAACATCTTGAATGTCTGAATGCCCATATTGAACATATGGCTTTCAACTTGTTTTCCTTTCCAGATTGGTTCAACTCTATCTCTTTATTCTGTGTACCAAAAAACCGTGCGTGCACGCACACGTATAAGTAATTGTATAAAATTATACATAATTACAGTGTTAGTGTTACTTGGTAATCAGCAGCCTGAAATGACCATCTTCTTTCCCTCTCCCTGATTTTCCTTCTCATATGCTAAATGTTTGTCGAAATAAGGATAAGAATAACTTGATTTTCTGTATTATTGCTGCTCCATTAATACTGATGCTGATGTTCTCCATTTATTACTTTCTTACTGCATTTTCCTTTTAATAGCTCACATCATAAGACTTCATGCAAAGGCAGAAGGACAAATAAATATTTTTAATTTAGTGCTTTCCTGAGTGAGCTTTATGATAGCATTTTTGAATGACCTTTTCTGTTAAACAAAATTCATTCTAGCACCACATCTTATTTATTACAGCCATAAATTCAGATACCAGAACTACTTTTTTTTTTTCATAAATTCTTTCACAATTACAAATATTCCTATTTAGATATGAAATAAACCACTCCTTTTTTGTTGTTATAGCACCTTCCTATACTAGAACACACAGTACTGGCATACACAGTGCTATGTGGTTGATGCTGTAGCTGCAGGATGGTTAGGAGTACCTCAGGGGTCTATGGAACGGGAACATCTCCTGTTCAATATCTTTATCAGTGACCTAGAGATGAGGCAGAGTGCACTCTCACCAAGTCTGCAGGTGACAGCAAAGTGGGGAGTGCAGGCAGTGTGCTTGTGGGCAGAGTTGCCTTTCAGAAGGACCTAGACAGGTGGGATGAATGGACCAACGGGGAAATTCAACAAGGACAAATGCAAAAAAGAAAGACTATCCCCCTGCAGCAGTGTGGACCAGGGAACGACCAGCTGGGTAGCAGACCTGCTGAACAGGATCTGGAGGTGCTGGTGGACAGTGGGGCAAACAGAAACCAGCAGTGTATCCTGACAGCAAGGCAGGCTAGCAGGATCCTGGGCTCTGCTAAGTGGAATGTAGCAAGATTATCACAGAAATGTTTATTTAATTGGTGCTTAGTTAGACTGTATCAGAAAAACTGCAACCAATTTTGGGCCTCCCATGAAGAGAAGGTTGTTTATTAGTGAAGCAAATTCAATAGAGAGCCACTACAAAGGTTAGGGATTGGAGAACTTGCCCTCTGAAGAGAGGCTAAGGGATCATCTTGTTCAGCTTAGAGTCAAGATGGTTTTGGGGGCATCTAGCAGTGTCCCTCCAGTACGTGTGGGGAAGTTATAAAAATAACAGGTGCACTGTGGGAGGCTGAGAGACAATGAGCATAAATAAAAATAAGAGAAACTGAGTGTTGATTGAAGTTGAGCACAGTCAGGCAATAAAATAGGCTGCCCAGGGAGGCTGTGCACTCTCCATCTTTGCAAGTTTTCAAGACCCACCAGACTAAAGCTCTGAGCAATCTGATCTGACCTCACAGATTGTACTGCTTTGAATAGGAGGCTGGACTAGAGACCTCCCAGGGCCTTTCCAAACTCCAGGATTAAATATTTCTAAGACATTCCCATACTGAGCCCTGCATCATCCTTCAAGCAAGGTAGAAGGTATGTTTTGTAGTGATGTTTCAAGTGACTGAAACAGGTCTGCATGTGACAGTGTGCCATAATGATAATATTGTATTGAATGTGTATCAGCACTTTCAGGAATGGTAGCAAACATAAATGCAACTCAAGACGTTAGTATAGAAGTTGTTCTTTGTCAATAAGATGTCCTGAACTCCTCTTGATGGGATTAGTTCACTCATTCCCACTTTACCTGTCCCCACCTCTGTTGTGCTGGCTCAGTTGTTTGCTCCACCAAACAGTAAGCCACAGCAAAGAACGTATCCAGCTGAAAAGCAGCCTGCGTGAGAGGGGTAAAAGGGGCTTTACCCAAATCCAGTCAGATACACAGAGCCACGGACTGGGTTAATCTCCAGAATAAGACAGTGACAGACATCTACTCTATTTCTACATCTGTCTATTTCTAGATCTTGTGTACAATGCTTGTTAAAATAGGTGGTGCTTGTGAAAGGTTTAAGGTAGGACAAGTTTAAGGTACTCAGACAATTTGTCATTAGTGATGTGGATTGACGTGCTATGAGAGAACAAAACGATTAGCCTGAGAGCGTTAATGTAAAGGTGTCAGACTAACAGCTGAAACTGTCACTTGCAAATCTGATTCATGGCCCAAACACTTTGAATTCCAAGAGGGTTAGGAGATAAAA
The DNA here is from genome assembly GCA_024611175.1 of Megaceryle torquata. Taxonomy (NCBI): domain Eukaryota; kingdom Metazoa; phylum Chordata; class Aves; order Coraciiformes; family Cerylidae; genus Megaceryle; species Megaceryle torquata. The sequence continues at coordinate 15,948 of JANIJG010008019.1, read as the reverse complement.
CTGTCTCACCCATCAAAGGGTCTGCTTTGCAGGAGGAACTATGTGTTATCTTGAGATGAATTTGAGAGTACAATCTCAGATTCAATGCATTTGCAAATAACATTTAAAATAACGGGAGCAATGAAATATAAAGTTTGCTGATGCTAAGAAGTTATTCGGTGTAATAGGGAGAGAGGGTATTGAGGGAGTGTCCACATTAGCATTTGATTTTTCATTTGCAATGTGCTTTCAAAGCAAATTTTATGAATCTCAATTGCTGCACTTTATTTTGCACTGTCAAAAAGTCTTTCAGTGCACAATCTAGATTGCAGTTTAGGAGAAACTAAGCTGGAAGATATATTCTGACTACTAAATACTCTTCAATCTGTGCACCCAGGCTAGTCCCAATTAACCTCCCACAATGACACTCCTGAAATGCACACACTGTGAATGTTGGATTCTTAACATCAACTCGTTCACTATAAAATTGGGTCACTTTTAAATCTGTTTTTACTGAGCTGTGCTACTGTACACAACAACAAAATGGAGCTGAAATTCACTTCAGATAAACATAAAGCAATGCACCTGGAGGGGTGGGGGGAGCTACTCCAGTATTATGTCTAAAACTCTCAGCAAGATCTTGGGAATAAGTTAGATCCATGAAAAAACAGCTAAATTACTCTCATATCCCCAAATGGATAAAGGCAAAGAATGACTGAGCAGCCTAGGAAAACAGATGAGAGAAACCCACAACATCCTGACATGGAAAAGACAGACAGGGGTTGATTTTTACCCATCACCCGTGCACTAGTGGGTGTCATGCAGGTACAAATTCTTTTTCCTTCTCTTGGTTTCTGCTTGCACTCCCTTCTAGGACCAGACTGCTAACCTATTTGGACCCACAAGCTGAAACAGAAAAGGTAACAAAGACAGGTGAAACGAAAGGGAAGCGTGGACCTAAGAAAACTCAAAATCACTGTATTTTAGCCTTCATTTGCAAAATCTTCTGTTCCACAATAAAAATCTCCTTCTGACCTCTCAGCAAAGTCAGTTACAAAGTAAGACTGCAGTAGGAATCTCAAATTACTTATTCTGTGTTTGTCATCTTCAACATAGCATGTTTTATTTAATGGACTTTTGTAACTATGTATTCATTGTCGATTGCTGTGAATCAGCAAAAGAAAAGGTAAATTTAAGACAGTAAACCTTTCAGAGCAATGTTTCCCAACATGTATTCCTAGTCCAAGAAAGCCTGCTGTTAGCAGAGGCTTAAATCACTGTATAGGAATGTGCTCACCTTCACCGGAATGCTTTTAGGGTATGTTGGTTTGAAAATTACTCTCTGAGAGGTTGAAAGGGAGACCAGTTTCTTTTCATTTTGGGTCCTTGAATGTAACTGTTGAGTAATAGCCAGCTTCAAGAATTGCTGTCGGTCTATCAGACTGAACTCAGAGCTGGAGGTGATCAGAAAACAAGAGATATCTGTGTAACCTGAAGAGTGACAGAATGACATTTAAAGACACTTCCCCCTGAGCAAAGCAGAGTCCCTTCCTAAGTGCTGTTCTGGAGATGCTGGCAGGATTTGACTTGAGGGGGGTGTCACACAGGCAAAGTAAAGATAATAGAATTAGTATAATTGGAAGGTGCAGTTTTCAGGAAGCAAAGAATTGAGCTCTTTCTTTGCCATTCAGCTTATGCTGGCTGAGAGCAGCAGTTCTTTGCTGGTTCCTGTACTATGTTGTTCTTTCTGCTGCTTTCTGCAATTTTGAATATATACTTCCTGGCCTTGGAATTAACGTACCATCAGAGGCATGGCAGCTCTTAAAAGTGGAGCACCTCAAAATGCTGCTGTAGCATACATAAAATTCTCGTGGTTCAAACCATCCTGATGGGAGATAATCGAACTTAATAGTTACCCTAGGGAGGAATTTGGCCCATTAAGTCTATCAAGACCTTATGGTCCATCAAACACAGCCTTATAAACCCAAAAGATAAAAATCCACCTATCTTTTATCTTCCCATTTTAAATCTCATAATATAGGTAGCTGTCATTTTCCAGCTACCTATTCAGTTGATTTATACTACTTATATTGATGACTTTAGCACTTTGTTCCTTTTGTGTGAGGAATTGGCCTGAAGTACTTATTGTCTACTCACTGCTTTAACAACTTCAGTGCTGTAGATAAAGTACTTACAAGGGCTTTGAAGATAGTCTGGCATTTCATTTGCTTCCATCTGAGTGTCACGACTCGGACTGCATTTTTCAGCAGCTTAAATGGCCTCAACACCTCATACGTGGCCACAGTCAGAGGGATTCAATGGGGTCCTGAATGGACAAGTTGGGACTCTGGTAGCTTGTGAACCAGAGCCATGGCATAATGAACTCTACTGCAGTGATCAGAAAAGCATTGACAATGAGACAGGCATGATTCTAGGATGACTATTTTATAACTGGTGTTTATACGTACCTGTTGAAATGGAATAAGTGGGCTGAGAATGTTCTGGGTCCTTAGCAGGTTCTAAGCAATATTTTTTAAAAATCCACCACTGCTTTTTTTTTCTGAAGTGATTACACTGTGGTTGTACTGTTGGATATAGACAATCTTCTTATTTAATCCTTCTTAAATGCTTCTGGCATACCAAATCCAGAAAAATTGTCATGTTATAAAATGCAGGACTGCTTGCTCACATCACAATGTAAATTTAGGAGCCCCAGTATATGGAGTTCTTGTATGGGTGTGTGTGATGTTCAGAGAAGTACTGAGATGGCAGCTGCTATATATTGGCTCATTTCAACAGCAAGTGACTATCCAACCAACACTGTAGAGAATTAGCTCGAGCTCGTTGTTTTACTTGGTTCTGAAACAACAGACTTCAGTGAGAACCTGCACTTGTGTGAAAGCTAAAGGCTGAGCTACGTGAAGCTATTTTGTAACAGGAGGTGGCCTGAGGTCTGACTGATGGCCTTCTTTCCTCATCACGTCTGCTCTGCAGATTCTAATGGTCAATAAATCAGTTTCGTGCTAGATATGACTTGAAACTATACCATGTCCCCACAGCAAGGACCTTGGGGTAGCCTGCTTTCTCAACCCTCAAGAGAAACTGGCAGAGAAACAGGTAACAAGTAAAAGATGCAATGGCCCTGAGCTTGCTGTCACAGCATAGCAAGGGCCAGTAGCTCCTGTGAGATGGGTCGGTCACAGCCAGGGTCTGCCTGCAGGACATCTGGGGATGCCTTTCCACTGCCCAGCACGGGCTGAGAGCTGGCACCTGCGCCCTGAGTGGGATGCTCTCAGGGCCTTCTTAAGAGTAGTCTTGTCATAATAGTATCAGTTATTTGAGGAGCTATTTTGCTCCTGCCCACCCAAACCTGGTTCTTGCAGTAGCACAAAGAGATCAGACACATAAAAAGCTCGCTCTCTGCACTGGGGCATAAAACCAAAAAGATTGAGCTGATGGCCCAACATTAACACTCATATTGCTCAGTTTCCTGCTGGAAACTGATGCATAAGAAAAATATCGTAATATGTAGAATCAGTCTTTTTGTTAAGGTTGGTAATGACTCCAAATTGATATCTGGCTATGTAGTTGTATGAATGCATGGCAAGAATGTGTGCTTCCATTATGAGAAATGAATATTGATGCCTGTAGTATATTGAGACAAATTGAGCACTAATGATTTCCTAATAAAGTAATTTGTTCATAGATCACAAGGGGATACAAGCAAGAAATTTTTAATGGTAAGGCCAAGGTAATTATTTTTCAGCATCTAATTACACCTATACAACTGATCTGGGCTACATTTGCTGAACTAAATGATGATATAGAATGTCCCGCTGAGGTTCACATTCATCATTAAAAGCCAGTTCTCGGCCCTTGACAAGAGGGCAGAGCAGCTCCTCAGAGATAATTTAATATAATTAGGAGGATATTATGTTTACTATCTGCACACTGTGCTTGCTTTAGGTTAAATCTGACCACTAAAGAAGTAGAGGGACATTTTTCCAAAAATTAGCTTTGTCATCTCAAATCAAACTTTGCCTGCAGTTTATTCTCTTCCCATCTCTAAATTGCAGCTAATGAGAGGGAAGAAGCTCATCACAGGACTCACAATAACAGTATATGCCTGATGTTGCTGAGATACAAAGAGAGTTGTATAAGGTTTATAAAGACACATCAGGGAAGGGCCAGCCCTACTTTGCTGGTCACTATACATAAGATATTGATGTATTTAAACAAGAGACTTGGCATTTTTAGTACACGCTGCATATTTTAGAGTTTAAAATTGTATACTGTGCTTTCAGTTTATAAGATGTTGACCAACAGACTTTTTTCCCTGTAAGTTTGTTTATGTAAATGAATTCACCTTCTGTTTCATGGTAAGAGCAGCTTTTTAAGCTGCCTTGGAAGCTCCCATGGAGCTGTTTGGCTGTTTTACCATGAAGGAGTTCCTACACCTTCCAAAGAGGTGGGGAAGGTGTGCACATGAGGGTAAGTGCAGTTTGAGCAATACTGAGCTTATCCAATTTTGCTCTGCTGCCTGGAACACCAGACTGACAAATTCAGCTACACTCTTTGTTACTGCCTTGGGGGAAAGGGGCAGTGAGGGAGTTGGCAAATCTGAAGCAGAGTGGGACAGAGAAAAACTTTTCTCTAAAGGAGAACTTCTCTAAAGTGGAAATTCTCAATGCAAGATGAACTTCAGAGGCTGGAAAATTCAAGATAGCTTAATGACATCCAGAAAAGAGCTTTTCGGTAAAAAGCTGTATAAGTCTTTTACAGATCTTGAACACACAAGTTTCTGGAAGCCAAGGCAGCAAGATTCCCACAGGCCAAGTAAGAACACTAACAAAGAAGATAAAAAGACAGGTCTGGTGGAAATTTATTTAAATCAAAAGACTTCTTATTTCAGTAAATCACCCACTTGTTTTCTTCCCTCCTTCTACTTTTTAGGGAACTATGTCTCACAAGGGTCTCTGGTCCTTTTCTCTGAGCAGACCCCCTCTGCAGAGGAAATAGACCTGGATTCTTGCCATGAAAGAGACTACTCAGGCTGGTCCTTTAGGGATGAGGTCCTGCTGGGGAAGGTCTGCAATTCTTCTCTCCCCTGTTGCTATCCTGAGAAACGTCTTTGCAATTACTGGCCAGGAGAAGAAAGGGGTGTTTTGGTTTCAACCGCCCCCTTCAGTGAGGGAGTGAATAGTCCAGGCTTGGCATGTATGGTCTGTTACATTCCACAGGCTCTGCTGGAGGCTGATCCCTCATCACACCTAGATGTAGGCACAGAGCAAGTCTTACTCCTAGCACTGTACAAACAGGTCTTTCACCCATCTCTGTGTCTTCTCTTCTCACACTCACTGGTTCATGTCTTCATTATATAGACACAGCATATTCCCATATAGCTCCTGTGCTGCTGCTTCTTCATGATGAAATTCACCTCCAGCCCCAAGTCAGCCTTGTTTTCCCAGCTATCTCTGTGAAGATTATCAGAAGAGATGTGTTCAGTACCCATTAGAAATTTGATTTATAATTTACCTAGGTTTTTAGAACACTTATTTCCATTACTCACTGTAGTGTAATAAGCATGGTTTGTCAACAATGAGGGACAATATGAGCTAGATATTAAAAGGAAAGTTTTTTCTACTCTGTATAACTGGTGCTGCAGTGCTGTGTAGGACACTGCCTCCCCGTGACACATACTATCCCTCTAATGCTATTAACAACAGTATCAAAATACCTTATTTGCTTTGTCAGTAGCAGTCACATAAATTAAAGATGCCCAGAAGCAGCTTTCATTCATATCTAGCAGCTTTGAAAAATGATCTAATTTTGATTGCAAGTAGTGCAACCATCTCCTTTGTGATATAACTCTGTATTTGATTTTTTTGTTCATTCTCCAGCCTCAACTTTAGTCAGCTACAAATGCTAACAACCAGTTTCTATTTACCTCCTAGATTCTCTCCAGGAAATTGGAGCATGGAAAATTAATAGAACTTCTGCTTTGTTTGCTTGTATTTTCAACTGATTTCTGCATTTTCAATTAATTTCTGCATCCGTTCACTTACAGGGGATATGGAATTCTCTTCCCTTAATGTTAACATCTGTCTCCATCCAGGAGAACTTCCTTCTGTTTTCAATGATGAAAGCCCCCCTCTTTATTTGCAAACTGTGCCTAGGTATATTAGTCATGTGATGAGTCTGCTATGAGATTTTAAGCAAGATGACCATCTTAGCAAGTGAGCTAAAAAAAAGAACTGTTTTTTCACTCATGTTAGTTAGACTGTCTGGTCAGGTCTTTTTCAATTATTTTTTGCATGTTCTTTTTCCATGAGTAGAAGGAAGAAATTTGCCTGTGTCTCCAAATTCTCTGGTTAAACAGGTGTAAATCTATCACATCTCACTGATATCTGTAAAAATATATGAGTCATCTGAAAATTAAAATAAACAAAAAAACCGCAAGAATCTACAAAGAATAATATATTTTAGTCATCCCTGAAATGTTGTTTCAGAGGCTGGAATATATCTCTCTGTGGAAAGATCTGGATGACGTAGTGGCACATCGGATAAGAGGCTTCTTAAAATTCTGATTTATTTACTACATAAGAATTTCCTATTTTCACTTTGAAAATGCTTTTACTGGCTTTTTTTTTTTTTTTTTTTTTTTTCTCAGTACACCACAGAATCCCAGTGCAAATGGTCTGTCATCCAGGACACATCCAAACAGATGTTTGTGCCTTGCCCTGCTCACAGAATTCACGGTACCTGGAAAGGTGCTTTCATTTCCTAAGATGGATTTAGTAGTATACTGGAAAGTGACTGTTCTACATGATGACAGCTTCCAAAGGGTCAAAATTAGTCTGTATTGCATGGCAGTCAGTAGAACTGGGTAGTCAGTGCTGTGGAGAACTTAAATGCAAGGCTTCTAGCAAAATACAAGCCTGTAGCCAGTCAATTAATTCAACAGAAACAAGTTCTGACTACAACTCCTTTCACTCTCCATCTTTCCACAACCTCACTCCTCCCTTCTGTTCACAGGGGCAGCGTTGGGCCAGCGGCCGCTACTTTCCCACCACAGCTGCAGACTGGCAGGGCCGAAACCCATAGTGGGCAGAAATCCACTGTTCTCTTGAGCCCTTTTCCCTGGCACTGTCAAGACTCAGGAGCAAGCACACAATGGTGACTCCCAGATGTATCTTTAAAGCAGACAAACCAAAAGGCTCAGACCTATTGCTCAGAGAACAACTGATGTAAATCAATGTGCCCTGATTTATAGCAGCTAGGGATTTGGCTCAGGAAGGGAAGCAGTTTGATAGCATTGTAGAGGTGAAAATGCAGACAGAGTGAAGCCCACCATGTTTATTATATACTGGTCTGGGATGCAAGCACTGCTTTCCTCAGAGGGAAGCAGACTGGTCTGCCAGGTGCAAGTGCTGCCTGGAATTCATCAGCATCTGAGTGCTCAGAGCCCCCTGCTTGAGTGCTGTAAATCAAAGAGATGCACACTAATGTTGAAGAACATTGCGCGTGTCAATTCATTAGTCAATGGAGTGGGAAAGATCAGCGTATCAGTCATGAAGATATATGAAGTTTGCCTCTTAACGATGTTAGCTCGTAGGCAGATTGTGATGGAACCTTTGTGGCCCGATGGCTGTGTTTAATATATGTAATCCATACCCCAATAAATCTGTGGCTGGCGAGAGAGCACTGCCTCTTTGTTCACTTTATGGAAGGAAGCACACCGAGTATTGTGGGCAGCATTAACATTTAACAATGTTAGGCTGGAATATAGAGTTCTTTATTGGGTCCAAATTAAAAATAATAATTACCCAATGAAAAGAGTCAGCATGGGCTGTGATGCTTTTCAGGGCAGGATGGACACCCATCGGATCCCATCATTGTTGCAGTCACGTTGGTGTCCACAGGAATTGGATGTTCCACAGGCTGTACAGCATTAATCACTCTAGAATCTGTCCCTGCTCAAGGTGCAGCAGCATCAAGTGAAGGCAAGGACTCACTTGCATAAAAAATACCATACTGACAAATCGCTGAACAGACAAATGAACCAACAAGCAAACAAAGAAAAAGTAATACATAATATGGAGCTACAACACTGTTCATTCTTGAAATGTATGCTAGAAAAAAAAAATAATCCTCATCAAAAGGAAAAGAGCTTGAAGCAAATCTACTTATTTATAAATAACTATTTTTCAACATTTTTAAATCCCTGAAGAGGGCCACATCCTCAACTGTAGTGAATGGACTCTTCCAAAGTAAATGAAGGAGCAAAAATGTCCAGTAACAAAAGACCTGGCCCTACTTAGTGCTTTGGTTTCTTTCTGCTATGGTTTCTTTCTGCTATGGTTTGCCATTGCAATAATGCAGGAAGTTCTGATTTACCTCTGCTTCATTCTGCTCCCACGTGAAAAAGTGGGAAGTTGTTCCAGTTTTCAGAAGGCATTAGTTTCAGGCACAGCTCTGACAAAGCAACAGTAGCAGGTGGCAGCAGTGCTCCCACCCACGCAAGCTCTCTTCGGTGACTGGAGAGCCAAACTAACTACACCACAGTTAGGACAACAGTAGCATGTAGAGGAGAAAGACTGGATGCAAGACTGAATTGCAAGTGTGGTTTTAATCACTGTGTTCTAGCCAGTGAACCTGGGTTCTGCTTTGCAAACAAACAGCAATGAGGCAACTGGGATAGCTGGACCTCAGGATGAGTGGTACATTGAGATCAATAGAGGACACCATATGCTTTAGAGAAGAGGTTGTGGATTGCCCATAGTCTTGGCATTTGGTTTGTATTTACAAAAAAAGGGCACATCCTTATAGATGTGAGCTTTTTTTTCTTTTTCTTTTTTTTTTTTTTTTAACAGGGATTAAAGCAATCAAGCCACCAGAAAGACTAATTTGGTGCACTACCGAGCACTGGCTTAATCCTGCCCCAGGACACACATGGATCCTGAAAGATTTTTTTTGATTGATCTGCAGACAATGTTGAAATATTTCTGTGGATATGAGGTAAGCAGTCACTAAACTTTGTAGCATATGAAAACTCCAGATAAAGGTATGGGCACTTAACTGACAACCCTGAAACAAGCTTATCAGCTTCTGAAAGTGTTAGCAGTGGTTTTAAATACTGCCATTTGAGCGACATGGAACACAGAGCTGTACTTCAAAATCTGGATAAGAAATTCAGTAAGCAAATGTGCTTCTTAAATTCATCTTGTGTGTCCTGTATGACTTTCAAATACTGTAATTTTTTATGTACATGCTTATATACATCCATGACAAAAGAGAAATGGAACCCAAAACTTCTCACACGTTTAACAGAATGTATAGAAGCCTAAATCCCATCTGGAAAAATACCTACTATTCAGGAATATTTTTGCCATCAGTTTAGGATGCTTATCCTACATTTCCTGTTCCAAACTTCAGGACAGATAATGTACATCCAGCATTTGATATGTTCCATCTTGTAAGTATCTACCTATATGCAGGTGACATTATTCCTTTAAACCACACATGTATCAGTCTGGGGAATTAAACTTATAATTAACTTTATGTCTGCTTTATGTCAACACAGTCTTGTTGAGCATCCTTTCAGAGGAAGGTGCTGCCAGAAAAGGGTGCCCACCACTGATTTTATGTGTGTCTTTGTCGTGCTTTAACCCCAGTCAGTAGTTAAGCACCACACAGATGGTCACTCACTTCTCCCACCTGACCCTGGTGGGATGAGGAGGAGAACTGAAAACAAGGAAAACTCGTGGGTCAAGATAATTGAGGCAAGAACAGTTTAATAACTGTAATAAAAGGAAAAAATAAAAATAGTAGTAGTAATAATGATAGTAATAACTGTAATGAAAAGGAAGATAGAGTGAAATAAAAGCAAAGACAACTGATGCACACTGCAATTGCTCACCATAGGCTGACCAATGTCCAAGCAGTGATTGGCGACTTCCAGCCAACTCCCCCCAGTTTATATTCTGAGCTTGGTAGGGAATATCCCTTTGGCGAGTTGGGGCCAGCTGTCCTGGCCATGCTCCCTCCCAGCTCCCTGTGCACCTGCCTGCTGGCAGAGCACAGGAAACTGAAAAATCCTTGACTTAGGATAAACACTACTTAGCAATAATTAAAAAAAAATCAGTGTGTTGTCAACATTGTTCTCATACTAAATCCAAAACACAGCACTGTACCAGCTACTAGGAAGAAAATTGACTCTATCCCAGCTGAAACCAGGATAGTCCTTTAGGGTGGGTTGGTTAGAGGACAGCTGACTAGTGGCTGGAGGATTTCATTCATTGATTTAGAGCTGAAGAGGGGGGTTTCATCCCGGTGAAAGATTGAGGTATATACAAAGGAAACTTACTTAGCTACCATTGTGAGAAGAGAGAGAAAGGCAGAAATCTTAGAAAAACTAAATCCTTCTTTCTCTACAATAAAGAAGACTTTTGGTTCCCGTGAAGAAACAGACATTCATTTGTTTTGCTGTATTTATCACTTTCTGTATCTTTATTTCACCACCGTTGTCTGAAGCAGAAAAAATATTCTAGACACTTCTCTGCAAAATCCCTGCTGTTTTATACCATCAGTACACAGCTATTTTGAGTTTAGCCCAGCATCCTGCTTTGACAGAGGACAATATTGGATACTCAAAAAATTTTAGAGCATACAGTGATGCTTATTATGCCGATCTTCAGTGATCTGCAACTCAGAGATTTCATCAACCACTGTTTTCTGCTTGTTCTTAACAGGCATTGTGGATTGGTTTTTGCCTCCTGACAATAAGTAGGGGTAGGCATGGCAGTGCTGTGTTTGGCATCCAGACCACACCATGGTAACAAGTTTCATGGTTTAACTGTTTGTTTCTTCTGAACCTGAGGTGGGGTTGTTTCATCTGATGCCTCTCTTATGCTTCCACATTTGCCTTTTCCTGGGTACCCCACAGAGATACATTTTTGTCTGGTATGGTGAATGAACTCACAGAACATCTCAGAGATGCAGAAGGTTTGAGCACAGTGCAGCTGAATTAAAGGGTCTTGTGGGGTAGGGTATTCCCACAAAACAAGGCTTGAGGTTGAAGACCGAGAAGCCTGCACAGAATAGAGGAGATACAAAACCACATCAATTCAGTGTCTGCACCAAACATTCAAGTGTAGTGAACGCTGAGGAGGGAGGAGTTTGATCAAGGCTGTGACAAATGACGAGAGCACTTTGGAAGATTTCCAAAGGAAATACAAGTACAGAATTAATATATACTTATTGCAGATGTACTCCCAGTCCAGGTTTTGGGCAAACCTCTTTTTGCTGCAGGTGCACTGCTACTGATCAGAAAGTTAATGCAGCAAAGCACCTCTTATTATCTTTGGCTCTCTAACTGGCTGTCATTCAGAGAATAGGAAGCTCAACACTGCATGGAGAATTGTCCTCTCCTCCTGTCAGTGATTAATTTCACACATTCAGCCATCAGGGGACTCGGTAGGAGATTCTGGTTATTTTTCTTTCCTGTCTCAAAGCAGAATTTGCTGTCTGTACTTTGTATACAGTTCTAAATGAATTTTCATAGTTTGGGGGAAAGAAGTCTCATTATTCTTTGAATGCTTTGGAATTACAAACATTTGCATTTGTTGCATTTGAACCAAACAATTTATGGACTTATTTTTTCAAATGAATACATCATATTAACACGAATAATCCTCGAGCAAAGTAAGGAGTCTTTTTAGGAGTCTTTTTTGTTTGTTTCTAAATGAAAAATAAAGTATGAGGAAGAAGCGTATAAGGAAAGGATAGTGTATGAGTGTCCTGCTTTGACTGAGGAGGAAGAAGAAATGGAGGTGATAAGGAGGTGATGAGGAAGAAGGAATGGAGGTGATAAGGAGGTGATGAGGAAGAAGGAATGGAGGTGATAAGGTATGAGGGTGCCAGTATATTGGAAGTGGTTTTACTGGTAGAGAGACAGGGACTTGAATGAATGAGGTGGTGTGTGAGAGAGGGGGACAAAGGGCAGAAAGGGGCAGAGAAGGGTGTGAAAAGAAGGAATATTCTTTCTCTGAAGGAATAGGGGAAGAAATAAGGAATGGGTAAGGAAACATCCAGGAATGGGTAGTAGAAGGTGTGGAAATTCAGAGATGTTGGCATTTTATGCAGACCTTGAGTCATGTACCCATGAATGTTTAAGCACCAGTGCCCTAATAGAAAAAGCTCAAGACAATGTCTGCCACAGACTTTGCTCTAGAGATCAGGGTAATTGATGTCTTAAACATCTATTTATAATGTGGAAAAAGCAGCATTTTATCATGGAGGACTTCCATCTGAGTGTCTTGTACTGCTGGTCTCACGCTGCCAATAATAAAATGTCCTTGGAATTTTTAAATGTTATAGATGACAGTTTCTTAAATCAAAAAGTGCAGTGTCCAGCTCAGGGGATTTCTGTATTAGACTTCATCTTGAAATATGAAAAGGAATTGATTGGTAGACAAAGTCTGGTGGTAACTTCAGAGCAAAGAGATCTCTAACTTGTTAACATTTGTTATGGGCAAACAGAGTAATGCTCAGGTTGGTGATAAACAGATTTGAACTTTCAGCATTAAAAAAAAAAGATGAAAGTTAAATCCAAACTCACAAAATGTTGAGGAAAAAACCCATCATTACTTGCTGGGAACATTCAAGAACATTCTACCACTTACAGAAAAAAACACAGTCCTGCAGATAAGGAAGGAGAGTGTGCCACTTAGAGGGAAGAAAATAAAATAAAACAATAAAACTATGTCAAATTTCTCTTTTCCATTTAGGTAGTATTATGGACACATCTAAAATTAGGTAATCTAGAAAACAGGTAAAGAAAGTCAAACAACAAAGCTGTAGCAACAAAATGAAGTAGAAATTCCTGTACACGGTTCTTCATGATCTTTGTGAGAATGGCATGATCTCATTACTGGAAGAATTTATTAAAATTTGAACAGTGTAAAAAAGACTGAAAATAATTACATTTCTCTTTACATTACATTTGGGGAAATACCCAGATGATGTGGTCATATATGAACAAGAAATACTTCCCATTCTAACAGCAACTAAGTTTCAAGAGCAGACAGAAATAATTAGTTGGCAGAACTAAGTATCTTGTATCTAAGAGTGTAGAGGGAGATGGACAAGGAATTCTCTGAGCCTACAGAGATGTATTGTCAGTGTTTTTGCATGTAAAAAGCTCTGGAAATTTTGATGTAAGGTTTACGAAATAGTATATGGCAAAATTTTCACATTTAATTCTGCACTTCATAACTTCTCCTCAAACAGTAAATGGTATGGCACAGTGTTGTTCAAGTTTTCATCTGATTCTACTTCCAGTAAGAATCTCTGAAAAGAAATCAAGGGAAAGAGCTATCGGGAACCAATTGAAGATGTCTGTGAATGTGACAGGAGCATCTATGCTAATGAAATGTCTGAGCAAGAAACTTGATTTTACCCATGAGACTAGTAAAATACATAGTTGTCTGGCTGGAGAATAATTTTGATGACCTGATGGTTTGTCGAGGTCACTCAGGAAAGGGGACCTCCATTGCTTCCAGTGGCCTTTTCCACTTATCACAGAGTTTGGAAATTCTGTAGAAGCCAGAGAACAAATCATGCACAGGCCAAGGGAGAGCCTTGATTTGTGAGATCACATTCACCAGTGCTTTCAAAAGTAACGGGTGAAGAGAAAATGAAGTGAGGCTATGAATGAAGTCGAGGTCTTTGTGGATTCTGTCAATCCAAAGGAACAATTATTCGTGTAAGTATTAGAAACCTCAGTCAGAAACGTAAGTTTCTTTGCTTCTGTCCACAGGACGAGAGCTCTCAGCATGCTTACCTTTCCAACACTGGAAGGTCTGTGGATTCTGGTACCAAAATTGCAGTTCAAGTGCCATGGATAGAGGGAGCAGGGAAAGTTTTGTTATTTGGCACTGTGCAACCTATACTAGAAAACTGTGTGTGCATCCTGCCAGTTGTAATTTACACAGTTAAAGAAGCATTATTTAAAAATGGGAGAAGGTTATGAGGAATAATAAAGCCCTGGAAAGCAAGACTCATAGTTTGGGATTCCCAGCTGATTTATTTTAAGGAAAAACCAATGTGGGAACTGTTCTACGTGGAGGACAGAAGTCTCTTTGCTTTCCAGCAAAGAGCGTAACGAGGTCTTAACAAGGTCCAGTGGATGAAAGCTGGCAGTAAAAACACTCTGCAAGCTACAGCGAATCAATTTACCAATGTTTACTTCTGGATTCTGTATCAATAGAAAGATTAAAAACTAAACCTGGATCTTCTTCTAAAGGATCTGCTCTGAGATATTTCATGGTCATAGAATCATAGACTGTTTTAGGCTGGAAGGGACCTCTAGAGGTCATCTGGTCCAACCTCTCTACACAAGCAGAGACAACTCTACACAGAGCAGGTTGCTCAGAGTCCCATCAAGCCTGACCTTGAGTGACTTCAGAATCACAAAATATTCATGGTAGTAAAGGACCTCCTAGAACACTGAGTCCAACCATATCCTTAAGAAAAAAACCCACCTAAACTCCACTCCCCCCAACACATAAATACCTAAATTGATGTCCTTTGATGTACCATAGGTCATATTGGGAACACATGGTGGTGGTCCCTTTTGTCCTGCAGTTGGTGAAAGCGAGTTGTTAAAAATGGGAGTGGTATGACTGAAGAAGAGGAAGACATCACCCTTTCTTTCCAGTGAATGGATTTTATTTAGTCAAAGGGATTTGATATAACAATGGAAAAGGATGGGCTACACAGGTTGAGGAAGAAGAAACATTGAAGAAGGCAGAAAAGGGTAGGAGTTAAGCACAGAGAGAAGTAACGCTAACTTTCTGCAGGCTGAAAGCTAAGGCAGAGGTTTGACAGCTGCCTTACTTGCAGTCTAGGGTTGGTATTTAAATGGGTGTAAGTAGAGCTGACTGACCACCTGAAAGTAACAGGAGAAGGAGACAATGTGAGTTCAAGCAGACCCAGCAGAGATTAACACTTGTTCATCTGGAGCACTGGGAACAAGACAAGAGGGGGTCTCCAGAGCAGAGGGACTTTGGAACCAAAGGCAATGTGACTTTCTCTGCACCACAACAGAGTTTCTAAGAGAGATGCCTGAGAAAATGGCAAGAAGAAAGATAGATAAACAGTTTGAAAGGGTTGCTATTTTTAGGCCAAGTAATGCAAAACCTTGTCTGAGGGTGATGGGAAACTACTGGATCACAGAGAAGAGTCAAGATCAAGTGAAAGTGAGGAAGAATGACAAGGAGCAGGAGAAATCAGCTCTCGGAAGGAATGAGGGCTGTGGATGTGTTTCTCCTAGGTGGAGATTAATGAGGACTTCAGGTTAGAGTTTGAAACTACAAGAAGTTTGAAATTACAAGTGACTGAAAAACAGCAGAAACAAGAGTTTGAGAGGGAGATTTGTGTCTCAGGCTGGCAAGCTGCTAGCACATTTTACAAATTACACCTGCTCTGAGCAAGAATGTTCCAGGGGGTTACATTTCAGCCCAATTAATTTTTTTTTAATACATAATTTATTCTTATAAAAGGGGCACATGGATCTGATTTAATTAGGCTAAATAGAGGTCTCTGTCAAGTACAGGAGTGAAGCATGTGGAGGTGGGTGTAGGCGTGGAAAGATAGAGGAAAAAGTCCTTGTAGGAAGCATCAGTTTTCACTGAGAAGTGACAGCAATCCAGGCAGTACAAAATCTGAAAATCTGGATGCTACAAGAATCTTGCAATGGCTGAGTGCTAAGGTGCTCTCTAGTGAAGCCTGGGGTAGACTGAGCCATGGAAAAACAAGGGTTTTGCTTGAATGTAAACTAGAAGGTATACATGGGAAGGGGGGGGGGGGGGGTTTTGAGGTGGGCCTTTTGTTTTGTTTGTTCAAGGGAGGGGGGGTGGGAAAAAAAAGGGGCCGCGAAAAACTTGGCCGCGGGGGGGGGGGGAAGGA
>JANIJG010008017.1:0-14607 GCA_024611175.1 Megaceryle torquata | reverse complement strand
CATGCCAGATGGCCGGGGAAAATGCTATTTTTCTCTTCCCCCCCCCCCCCTTTTTTTTTTTTTTTTCCTTTTTTTTTTTTCTCCCCCCCCCCCCCCTTTTTTTTTTTTTTTTTTTCATTTAATTGCGGCCCTTTGCAGATGGGGGCTGCGGAGTGTGTGCTTCATTCAAATGAGGTTTGCTTTTTGGTTTCCAGGCACGTTTCTAAAAGTCCGATCTGAGTCAGGCAGGGATTAGTTTGACAGGGAAGTGATCAGATTAAAATCCGTGCATGAGCTCGGCCTCCTCGTTCCCTCCCTTTAAAGCTCTTCTTCCCTGCCTTACCCACCACTTTCCTCCCAGGAAAAAGGTAAATCCTTCTCTTTCCTGAGCTGGAGTGAGTGATTTGTGGTAGGAGATGGGGTGGATTTTGCCTGAATCCAGGCAGGATTCCAGGGAAAATTTATCTTCCTGGGGCTATAGGAAAAATCATCTTCCCTTAGCTAGCTTCTTGCCCTTGGTAGGCTCATAAAGCTGCAGTTGGTGTGACAGTGTTTGCTCTCTTTTTAAAATGTCGTTTCAAAAAGGGAAGTGTTGGTGCTGATAGGAAGAGAGGACTGGGTGCCACCATAGGTCTGGGTATCAGAGGGTTGGTCTGTGGACTGGGGCACACAGAAGGGCCAAGGTGGGACCTGGCCACCTCCAAATGTGTGGTGCAGAGGGAAGAGCCACCAAAACTGTCAGGAAGAGATGTTGAGAGAGATGTGCCCTCCTCCTCGGGGTCTCCAGGCTCTCACGCAGTTTTAGTAGGATTACCTTGTCCCCAAATAGGGTCTGTGGTCTTTGTAAAGCCTTAAACATCATCACACTTCTATTCTTGTTGGGAGCAAGCATTTAAGTGCCAAAAGAGTGAAAGTGGTTTGGTTTATTTCTTTCCCCTCTTTAAAGGCAAGCAGACGGTGCTTGAAGCAATTGCACAGGATGAAACCCAAACCCCTTCCCACCTCCTTTTTATTGGGGTGCTCGCTGTGTGTTGGAAACCAGCTGCTGCAGCTCAGCTGCACAGGGGTAACCCAGGCAGCGCTGTGGTCTCAGGCTACCCCTTTTTGTGGGTGTTTAAGTCACTCAAGTCCTTGGACCTTGATGGGGAGGAGAGAAGACTGTGCTCCTCTTCTTCACCCAATGGAAGGATGATTTTTGCCTCTGGGGTAGGAAGTGTGGGTTTGGCTTCGAGATTTTCAGCTAGGAGGAGGGTTACTCAAGGCAAGTCAGTCAGATAAGCATCCCAACTGCTGCACTGCTAGTGCTGCAATAAAACCCCTCAATTCCTTTCCCCTCAGCAATACTGTTAAGGCATTTTAGCATTTTGGGTGGCACTGGGTTCAGAAGTGTGCTCCACAGCAAATCCCACAGCAGTGGGAAAGACACAAGGATCTGCCCCAGTTGCTGATGGGGCTAGATATGGGTAGACACCACCAAGGTTTTCGGCTGGATCAAGGCTGGAGTCCCTGGGGTCAGGCACAGGCAGAGGTGTAGGATGGCTCCTAGTGAAATTGGAGGGGGCACATTAATGGAGCAGCAGTAGCTTGGCAGGGAAGAGTTGCAGACTGGGGTCACAGAGGTACATAGGTCCCTTAAAAAGTGCTAAAAGCCTGGTCCCATGATGGAGGAGAAGTGGGGAAAAGTATGTTCATGTCAGTAAAGTTTTTTAAACTATTTAACAGTGCAGAAAGACAAACATCAATTTATCATTTTCTGTTCAGTCACACATCTATACTTTTTTTTTTTTTTCCTGGGTGGCTTGTTTTGTTAAAGCAACATGCTGATGGTTTCTTGATGACTCTGGAGCAGATTAGCCAACTGCTTTTCCTGAGTTGTCCTTAGTTTTGTGGGTTAATTGAAGACAGCCTGCAAAGGCTGACCCAGGTGCTGTGCATTGCTGGCATAGACACCTGGATCCGGGACTGCAGGCTGGGGGATCTGCTCTGGAGCAATGCTTGGCTCTCAGGTAGTACCAAATGTTTATTTTTATATATATATATATTTAAGGTTGGGGTTTTGAATGATCTGTCTATTGTGACTTTTGGAGCATAAGACAAACACCCATTAAAAAAATTATCTATTATGATATAATTGCCCCCTCAGAGAGAACCTGCAGGCTTCAGCTTTGGGACGTGTGGGTACAAAGGAATTAAGTGATACTTTTGCCTGCTACATAAGACTCTGAAGTAGGGTATGTGTGCACTCAGTCTCCTTTTTGCCTCTTTCACTCCTGGGGAATCACAGCTCTGGATGGAATTGCTCAGTTAAAAATGAGCCATAGCTTAAGATCTTGTGAATATGGTTTAATGTGGAAACAGCCATTCCCTTTGAGATAACTCGCAAAAATAAAAGCAAAAATACAGTAGACAAAGATTTAACCCTAGTGCCCCTTAAATCTTTAGTAATTATTCTCTCTCTGTCTCTTTTTAAAATTTGGGTCAGGGAGGGGCAAATCTCATATATTATGGATTTTTGTTTAAGTTTGTTTCTCTAAGAATTCAAGAACATTTATTTGTTTAAAGGCTTGCCAGTAAAAAGGCCTCAGGTCTAATCCCCTTTCTGCTACACACCAGTGAAACTTAGGAAACTCTTTGACTATTGACTTTTTCACGTGGAAACTGATATGCTGAAAGTGAAAAGAAACCATTTCTTGGAGGGGGGAAGAAAAACCTCTGTGAAACCCTGTTTTGAAGAAGTCGTCGTCCTTGGCCTGTGGAATAGCAGCAGAAGCAAAGGCTTTTTGATCCTCAGATTTGTAAACTTGTAGACATAATAATGCCATTTCTCTAGTGTTAGCAGGTGTCCTGTCTGGAAGTTGCTGCCTCAGCCTCCAGCAGAGCTGGGAATTAGAAAATTGTCTGTCTTTCCTGAACCGTGAAGTGCTGCTCTTAAATAAAGGCCAGGTCAGATGTTAAAGGGACATTCTTGTCTCCTGAAGCCGAAATAATCTACAGTCACATCGAGAAATGAAGGCATCCTCCTCCCAAAATGGTCAATCTCTTTATCTCCCATTATAGTCAGCAGGGTCAAGAAAAATCCCCTTCTGTGCTGACATTTTGCAATATTTATCCTTAGGCTGTAATTATCCTCATTCTCTATAGCTGAATTTCAAGGAAAGATGATAATTGGGAAAGTTTTATTCTCTTCTTTTTTTTTTTCTTTTTTTTTCTCCCTCCTGTTGTCCTTCCTCTGACAGAAAAGTTCAGTGAACACAGATCAACATTAAAATATAAATTTAATATTTTCTCTCTGCTTGTTAATAGCTCTCAAATTAAATTTGGATTGTTATTTATTTAATATAGTTAATGAGAATTTTTGTACCAAGTTCTCAAAATCCTTCAGACAGGCACAAACCTGGAACCAACAAGCACATCTCTTAATTGGCACCTAATTCCCTCTGATAAGGTGTCTTTGCACGCTGTGTTTTATGGGGTTTTTGCTAACAGTTATTATGGAAATTATCCCAAATCTCCTGCTGTATCCATCCCCCTGCAGAGGTAGCTGCTTTGCTTGGAGCTGTGCTGTCCTGCATGCTCAACAGCAAACACAAGCTGCTGGGTTTATTTTATTTTATTTACACTGTAGAGAGGCTGTGCATGGCCATTTCTTGGAGGAACTCCCCAGCTTGGGAGTTGTGCTGGCACGGAGAAGATGCGTGGGGAGGAGAGGGTTTAAGAAAAGGGGTTCTTGCTGTGGGGTGTCCCCCTTCACTCCCCACTGTCCCAGGTGCTAGAGAGGGAATGTGAAATCTGGCAGGTAGACTTTGTGTAAGGGAGCTGTCTCTTGCCATCCCAGCTCAAGCTCAACATGCATGTTCTCCCCGTGCTGCCAAAGCCCTCTAACACCCAGTAACCTGCCACACTCCCGAGCTCCTCAACCACATGGCACAGGACAGCAATCTCACCTGACCAGAGGCTGGGAGTGGGGAGGTGGGTTTCAGGTACCACCACACCCTCTTCAGCAGCTCTTCAGGAAGAAAAACCTGGTTGTAGAAGCTCCAAAACATTTGCTCTTGGAACAAAAGGTGGGCTTCTTCCTTTAGAGGGATACACGTCTGGACTCCCTTGGTTAGGGGGACAAGAAACAGGTTTTGGCCTAATGATGTGCAGAAGAAAATGGAGAACCAGGTGCTTGTATTCCCAGTCCTGTTTACTCAACTGTATGAATGAAAACAATGGGGGGGGGGGGGGGAAATCCAAAGCTTTTGGAACCATCATCTAGTGAATGGGCTGTTGTACAGCCCCAGCAAAACTGAAACTATGTGAACTAGAGCCACATTTGAAAACATCTTGAATGAAGGTCCTAGGAAAAGCTGGCTTTGCTTAACCAATTACCCTTGGATGTATGGAAACAACTTAATTTGTGCCCCCATTGTTTTCCAGAGTAAATTGTTGTAGGCCTTGGGTCCAAGTATGTCTCAGGCTGCTTAATGTGACCCAAACAGGGACTTTTCCTCAGTATTTTCATGTGTTCTTGGGTGAGGGCAGTTTTGATTTTATTTGGTTGGTTTTAAGGTGGCTAGGTTGCACATATAGTGCCACCAGCCCTTGCAGAGAGTGGCATGTGAGGGGAGCTGTGTGCTTGTGTCCCTCTAATCCGATATCAATCAAAAATGGACCTGATCAAGGCATCTTTTTGCTCTGTAAAACTCTTCTCCTTTCCCCGCCCTCAGAGCCACTCACAGCAGTGAGTGAGCCACATCACAGGCTTGCTGTGATGGCAAGGGTAGTGGAGGCCATGGCCTGAGGTCGAGGTGCAGTGTGGTGCCCGCAGGAGCTGGGGTGGTTGTCCTGTCTCCCCCCTCATGGAGATTCATCAGAGTGAGGGTGGGACTGATGGGTGACAGGCAGGGCGAAAAGATTTGGCGAGGTGAAAGGACTTGTCAAAGTTCGAGTAGTGATTTCTGTTAGTGTAGGGACCTGGAGGGGGGGGGAAGTTTGGTTTTTAGGTTCCCATCATAGGTTACATCCAAGAAATAGTCTGGTCTGTCTGGTGTGGAGCAGGAGAGGATGAGGGAAGACAAGGCCTTGGCTCTGCCCCCTTGTGTCTGTGCATGATGATAAAATCTTTTAATTAAATGATTGCATTGAGTGCACAGAGTGAACGGTACTTGCTTAATGAGCAGTTGCTCAATTTTGTTTTTCTCGCTGTTCAATGGACGCTGCTATGTCTTATTAACTGCGCACTATTCAAGCCCTGCTCAAAGACATTATTAATTTCCCTGCTGGATTTATACAGTGCTGCTCACAGGAGTATCCAAGCGATCTCCAAATATTAATGAGTTAAAATATAAATAGTGAGTGTTGTTATCCCTATTTAACAATGGGGAGTCAACATAAAAAGAGATGAGAGCTAATAATTAATTCAGAGTGCTGGTTCGTGGTACCCCACAGCCATGCCCTTCCAAGCCCTGGCTTTCATCCGGCCAAAGCCACATGCAGAGCCTGGTGCTGGGTGATCCTGGCTGCAGCTGTGGATGTTCAGTGCTGTCACAAGTCAGACCCAAGCATTTCCTATCAACAAAGGTGGGTACAATTAGTGACTCCTCACGAAAACTTCAAGCAAATTGCCCAGGTGGCACAAAGCCTGGACAGGTCAGGAGGAGCCAGATGTCCTCTGAAGAATAAAAACCTGTATCCAGCTGTTGGCACTGACTTAAGCATAAAAGCATCCTGCAGGCCTTTGCTTTACTTTCTCTGGCAGAGGTTTACCCAGTTATTCCCCCTCTGCTGCACAGCCCAGATTTGTTCTGCAAAGGGAAGTGCTGTGGGAAGTGGGCAGTGTGTGTCCTGGGGGAAGAAACTGTGTGAATGCCTGTGAAAATGCACTGCCAGCAAAGGATCTGAGCTGACACTATACAGAAAGCTCAGGTGCTCCTGAAACTTGAGGGTGTCCCTCCCAATCCTCATCCTGCATGTCATACAGGTGTAGCATGTGTGAGAGAGAGAGCATCAAGTATGCTACAGCAAAGCTGGTGGGGAGGGTGGAGTCATCCTGGGGTAATGTGCAGTCTAGCGACTCCTCAGCAGGACTGGGGCATTTCAGATCCCACACCGACCTGGGCCACAAGGATTAAAACAAGCAAACTACTATTAGCACCCAACTGTAGATGCATTGAGGGGAGGGCCAGGATGTTACTGGGTGACTTTCGTGAGTGTTTGCTTGCAGCAGAGGTGTGTTGGGGTCAGGCAGCCTCTGCAGGAATACACAGAACATAAATTAATATATAATGCAGAATATAAATGTTGTGGCCTGTTCCTTTCTATCCCTTCCTTTGCACATACCAGCAGAGTTTGGTGCCTGCTGCCCAGCCTCTTCCAGCATACCCCAGCCTCCACTGTGCTTCTGCTCCACCTGTGCCCTGTTACCCCCATCCTAGGTGGTTTCTGGTGCTGCCCCCAATCCTAGCCTCCTGTTCTCTCTCCCTGAATCCCCATCTCCATCCCATAGACTCCCATAGACTGGGACCTCGTGACACCACAGATGCAGACGTGAGGCTGAGGAACCACTGCTGGCCACAGGTTTTTCTGGAGCAGAGGCTTGGCCACAGGGATCAGAGAAAGTGGCTCCAAAATGTAGTTTGTCCTGTGTTTAAAAGATATTGAGATATTTTATTTTTTTTTATCTCTTGGCAGGACCTGCTTCAGGGCTTTTATGTTCTGTACAGCTCATCTAACTGCTTATCATCTTTCTTCCCCCCTTCCTCCCAAAAAAAACCCCCACCAAAACTGTGCCTATAAAAGTGTTTTGGAAATACATGGCTAAAAATTCCCTTTGGCTTAACAAACAAAGAAAAACATTAAGTTCTTTTCATTGTGAATTTCACCACTGACACCAAAAGAGATGGTTTGGTCTTTAGTACTAGGTACTGTGTGATGAGAGAGGAGATACTTGATTGTCCTCCTTTCTCTATGAGTCAGAATAACAGATATAATCCAGTCCTTTCATCCTACTAAAAGACTTTTGGGTTGTGTTTTGGCCTGCTTTGTTCCAAAAATGCTTGTCAAGAAGAACATTTCTGAGAGGGTAGAGGCTAGTGGAGAAGGAGGCATTGGAAAACCATCGTGAGTTTGGTCTGTAGCAATAGGTCACAGGGTAGCTAAAAAACAATAATCCAGCTCCCTGAATATTTTATGCTTCATGATTAGTTGTTTCATGTATACACATATATGTGTTTGTATAGACACCTGCACTCTTCTTATTTGTTTATCTGCTTAAACACAGTCAGTTCAAGTTCCTTCTCCCCATGCATCCTTCACGCAGATCTCCTTGTGTTGCTGTCCTACCAAGCAGTCGCAATTTGTTGCAAGTAAATTGGGCACTTAGTGAATTAATTTTATTTCTATACTCAAACATATGAAGTTATTCTTTAAAAAGATGGGTTTTCCCCCATCCTGTTACCTACACCTCCTGCTCATTAGCCACAAATATTTGCTCAAGAAGTGGAAAGCAGCTTTTTTGTTTATTTTAAGTAATAATAGAACAAGTTTTGTCCCGAAAAGAAAAGTTGCAACTAGGAAGGAGAATGATTCCCAGTGTCAACCATATGTTGCATTCATTTAACTGAAGTGGCTTAATTACCAGTAGATGTTGCCATCCTCATAAAGATAGAGCCAACTTTTTGCCAAGATTGTTTGCTGATAATTGCATTTCCTAAAAAAAAAAATAGTATTAACAACTTTATCCCACCAAGCTTCCTTTCTAGTTGTCTTGCAGTGCTCTTACCCTTAAGGTACCCACCACAGAATTTGCACTGAGAGATGTTTGTATGAAACAAATCTGGAGGTCCAGCCACGTTATCATTCCTGTCTCAGTGTCTCTTGAGGCAGGGGTGGAATTGCAGTAGCCATTCTCCACACGTGCAGCTCTGCTCTTCAGGAGAGGGAGCAGTGGTGTTTTGGGGTAGATTATTCCTCTAATTGCGTAGCTGGCTTCAGTCTGAGATTAAAGTGGTTCAGACAACAAGCTGACATTTTGTAGCTGTAACAAGCTGCAAACTCAGTCCTTCAAAACCCCTGATATTTTGAATCCTTTCAAAAACTATTCCTGTCCTCAAAACCAAAGTGGAATTTGGGATTTACCACTAAGGGGTAAGTGGGTTGGTGGTAACCGGCAGCCTCCCTCCGCTTCTGCCTATGCATTCTCATGATAAAGGGCACTTTAAAGCCCCTCTGACAATGAATGAGTCCTAGTTAAATATTTCAAGAACTTCTTTACATGGTTTCCTCTGATGCATGTGCTGTTGAGACATCTGTCTTCCGTACTAATAAAGTAGTCTAGATTTAAAATGAACTTCATTGGATTGCTTTGAAACTATAGGCACATATGGTTCATAATTAGCTGGATATCTCTTATAGTTAAATGATTTTTTTTCTCTCTCTCTCTCTCTGTCGCCCATTCGCATCAATAATAGAAGCAAACAAAGTTCCAATTGTTCCCTGTTGCGGGACATTATGTGCCTGAATAAATGGATGTTGGCTGTGTCTACATGGATTTGCCATATGGCTACAAAGGCCGAAAGAATAGGGGCAGTGTGCTTTGTGCTGGGGCGAGGAGGGCCGGCCGGGCTGGGTGGGGCAGGGCGCGGGGGCAGCAGGCGGGCAGGCGACGGCCGCACACCTTCCTGCACCCCTCAAGGCAAGCGGAGCCCAGGGGACTGCGGGACACAGTCCTCCCCACAGCCAGCTGGAAACCTGCTGGCTCCTCTCTGGTGATGCCCAAGAGCTGGAATTATTTCCTTTAAATAAAGAGCCCTGTGCCTAAAGTCTCCCCGGGGTGCGAGTTTCCCTCCCAGGCCAGGCTGGGTACACCTCGGGGCAGGCGTTGGCTCCTCCGGCTGAGGTATTTGGGAGCTCGAAGCAGGCATCTTTCATTGCAGAAAGTCCTATTATTAGTTGGGGGCTGGGACAATGGAGGTCCCAAAGGCACCTGCTTTCATGAAAGCGAGAGAAAAGCCCATAAATCCTGGAGGATCCAGCTGCCTCACTCCGGGTATTGTTGGCTTTCATAAGGAAAGGGAAAAGCTATTTTTCTTTTCAAAGGGGGGGAAAATCGTATTGAGTCAGCAGCCACTGATGCGGGTGCGTAAAATAATCCCGTTCTGATTAAGCGATCACGGAGCTGGAGGTAATCAATGTTACTTTTACAGCCAGAAGTGTTTGGCGGCTGTGATGAGGGGGCAGAGAAGAACACTGCGGGAACCAGGAGAAGATGATGCGGATAAACCCTGAGCCTTATTCACCCTGAGCCTTATTCTCTCAGCTCCCACCCCCCTCCATGAAAGAGCATCATTGCAGAGCTCATAGGGCCAGGAAGTGATGGTCTTGTGTGTGTGCCCCCCCCCACTCACTGGCTTCAGCATGGGGGTGCAGCACTCCACAGAGGTGATGGGGGGAGTGAGGTCTAAAGGGGACAAATCCAGCCAGCTGGTCCCCACAACTCTAGGACCCCTGTCCCCCTCCCACATCCCTGTTCCCTGTCTGCACTCTCAAGCACCCTAATTCTTGTACTGCCTGCAGCCAGGACTAGAACTGCTCTGTCCCACTTCCCCTGGGCAGTGCAGGGTTTGGTACCTTGAGCTGGGCACATGCCCTGACCCCTTTGGGCTGTGTGCAGATCCCCTGGCTTTAACATGTTCCAGAGCCAAGGGGTCAGGGTGCCCCTTGCAAACCTGGGGTGCATGGTTCTGACAGGCACTGTTACCGAAGTGTTAATGCCAAAATGCTATATATTTTGTCTGTTTGTTTTCTTTCTTCTCCTCTTTCCTGGCGAGCTGGAATTGCTGCCTTTCCCAGCACTGTTCTGCCTTTGCCCTGTAAATCATTGCTGGGCTTGGGCAAGAGGTACCAGGAAGTGTTTTCCTGCAGTAGCCACAGCTTCGAGCTCCACATCGGGGGGCTTGAGGCCGTAGGGCTGGCAGACTCTATACACCCCTCCAAGGCAGGGGCTTCCCCCTAGTGCTGAGTCCCGAGGGCACTGTGGGCTGTACTACCCACTGTTCATGTCCTTGAGGTGAGTGACAGCAGTACCAGACCCAGTGTGGGGTCCTCGGGGAGAGGGGGGGAAATATACAGCTTTTGGTAAGGAAAAAAGATGGAAAGGGTTAGAAGTAAATAAATAATAATAAAACGTTCTTAAAGGCTGAATTCAGGGTGGGATAAAGGGTGTGTGCTCTTCTCCCATGTGGTTAACTCCAGCTGGGCTCAGAAACAGTTGTTTTTAAGTGGAAAACCACCTCCTTTTCACCCTGAATCGCAGGACGGGCCGGCCACGCAGCGGGGTCGTGGCCCGGGGGCGCCCAGAGCCCCGCGGGAACCAGTCCCCCCCCCCCCCCCCCCCCGCCCCCCCCCCCCCTGTTCGAGAATGGGGGGGGGGTTGGGGGGATAACCTCCTGCCCCCCTGGCGGGGGGGGGGGGGGGGGGGGGGTGATCCCAGGTTGGCACAGGGGCTCAGCTCACCCCAGCCCTCCCTGAGCCCAGCACCCAGCACCTCCCTTCCCTCCCCGCAGGGTGCAGGAGCTGAAGCTGGAGGAGCGGCAGTGTCAGCTCGACCAGAAGCTCCGGAGCTACATGAACATGGAGGGTGAGTGCTGGCACGTGCTGGGGGGGGGGTCATCCTAGTGAGCATTGAGGGGAGCAGGGCTGGGTCTGTACCCCACCCTGACCTGCTCCAGCCCCCTGCTCCCATAGAATCCTTGAAGACGCCCGAGGATCACGTGGCTGAGCAGGAGATCCTGGCGGAGCTGCTGGAGGTGGTGAACAAGCGCAATGTCCTCATCCACATGCAGGAGGAGAAGCGGCTCAGTGAGCTGCAGGCATGAGCCATATGGCCCCAGAACCTCCCCGGGGAGGAGAAGTGGTGTCCCCGACCCTGGCCGAGCATCACCCTGAGCTGCCTTTGAAGGTGGTGATGCCCGAGCTGCCCGCAGGCAGCTGCCATGGCCAATTCAGCTCCCTGCTTGCCAAAACCTGCCGTGGAGGAGCCAGACCCCCTGGGAGACACCCATGAGGGGAGCCACAGAGGAGCACCCCATCTTTGGGATGCAGAGAGGTCAACCCTGTGCTTGGCTGGACTGTCTTTGCCTTGTGCTTGCTTGAAAACAAGATTTGCAGGCGTGCTACGAAACATGGGGGCTCTGCCCAGGGTTTGCTACAGGAGGAAGAAGCCCCACAGGGAAGCAAGGTCTCACCTGGAGCAGGAGGTCCCACAGTCGTCACCCCTCCGAGGGGTTTGACTGGCAGAGCCCCTCGTGCTGCACCACTGGCTGCCCCAGGACAGGCTTTGGTGGGAACAGGGGCTCCATTGCTGCCTGTCTGGCCCTGTGCCCAAAGGGCTTTGCTCCTGGCAGCGAGGACGTGAGTGTGGCCACCACAGGCAGGTCACAGTGGAAAAATGTAGAGGGACAAACTCAGGATCAGCCCCTGGAAGCCACCCTGGATGGGATATCCTTCCCTGCTGAGGACATCCTTCCTAGCCTGGGACATCCATCCTAATCCAGGACATTCAGCCCAGCTCAGGACATCCATCTCTTCCAGGAACATCCATCCCAGCCAGGGACATCTGTCTCTACAAGTGGGACCAGTGACAGACTGGGCTGACCTCAGCACTCTGCATCGCTGCTTTTGGGTGCCACGTCCACGTTGTCACCAGCCAGTGCAGGAAATCAGGGTCGGAAACCCCCTTGTGAGGCCCCAGGGCCAGGAAAGGGGTTTCTTGTCCAGGAGCTCCCAGAGGGGACTGTACCCAGGGCTGGCACTGTGTGACACTGAGGACAAGGAATGCTGGCGGTCGTGCCTTCCTTGCCCCTTTGGGGTTTATCCTGCCTTGGCTGGGCTTTGCACAAACCTCTTAGACCTTTCTGGGGTCCCCAGTTGTTGTGGGGTGGCCTCCACAGCCAAATGGTGCTTCCAGCAGCCGTGTTGGGCACAGGGGGTGCCGAGCGCAGGCTCCTCCATTAGCAATACCCCGTTCAGCCCTCGTCCTGCTGCTCCCCAAACCCTCCCAACTGCCTTTTGTTTGTACTAGCCCTACTATCCTGCTGCAATGCCCCCCTCCCTTCAAATAAAGCCTCCCCAACCCAGCACCAAGAGCTAAAATACTGCCTTTATTTTCTATCCAAGTCAGATCTGGTTGCCAGAGCACTCCCCAGTTTTCACCGGGAGCCCCCAAGGCCACCCCCAGTGCCTCTCAAGACTCCTGGCCATGCTGGAGGGTCTCTGCAGGTAGAAAAGGTATATTAAAAACCCAGCAGTTAAAATCCACCTCCGTTGTGGTTTCCACAGGGGACAATGTGATGAATCTGCCCCCTCCCCCCCCCCCCCCCCCCCCCCAACAGTGCAGGGAGGGGCTTAGCCCCAGTGCCGGAACCCCGGAACAGTCCCAGCCAGTCCCCCACCCCCTCGACGCCCCCGGGGCGGGGGCGTCTGCACAGCATACACCAAGCAGCGTTGCAGGGTTTCCTGGCTTTATTTATTTTATTTATTTTCGTTGAAGTTGTGGCGTTATTTGCAATGTCAGCGGTACAGACCGGCTCAGGAACCATCGAAACAAATTTGTCTTCAAGTAGAAGTCTAGAAAATATTTTGATTCAGAGCTACATCTTCCGAATGCAAAAAAAAACCCCACTATAAAAATAAATTTACATTTTGTAAATAACAAAAGCAAATATAGTGCCCTTTGGCTTAACCAAAAGAAGAAAAAAAAAACAACTATTGGATGTCAACGTTATCCACATTTCTGACATAAATAGAAAATATAAGTTAGTATAACTCTTAAAAAAAGTTTTGTACAAATATACACTTGCCTTTTTCTTTTTTTCTTCTTTTTTTTTTTTTATGCACTGAGAGCTCAGCAGAGATTAAACGTTTCATATAAATGACTTTTAAAGCTTTACACTTCTGGCCAGTGTACTCACATTAGGCATTAATACATTTCTATACAAAACGTCATACATTGCACAGTCGTACGTTAACACTGCTCCGTGCGCGGCTGCGGCCGGCGGGCAGGCGCTTCGGCTCCGGCTCTGGCTCCCGGTCCGGGCGGGCGCAGGGGGAGTCCCGGCTCGCTGCTCCGCCCGCCCCGGCCCCCCACGCCCTCGGGGCGCCGCGCCTTCGGCGACTGCCCGCCTCTCCCGTGGGTGCTGTAGTGCAAAAGTCTGGGGAAGAACAAAAAGGGGAAAAAAAAAAAAAACCTCAGTTAAAAAAAAAAAAAAAAAAAAGGCCAAAAAAAAAAAAAGCGGAGGGTGATAAATAGAGGGACGCAGAAGTCCCCGCCCCTGAGGCACGCCTCACCTGGCTCACCGGAGCCGCTTGCGGGGGGTCTGCTCAGCCGGGACGGCGACGGGTGTCGGCGGGCAGCCGCCGGGGAGCTCGGCCGTCGCCTTGGGCTCCGCCGGCCTTTTCCTCCTCGCGAAGAAATCTGGATGGGGGACGGAGAGGGAGGGGAGTCCGTCAGCCGCTGCAGCGGGACGCCCCCCGCGGCCCCCCAACATCCCCCTCCCCCCACGCACCTGTGATGCGGGCCGGCGGGCCCCTCCGGCGGGGTCGCACGCCGTGGCGGCGGGGCGCGGCGCGGTTCTCCTGGCTCAGGCGGACACCGGGCCCCTTCCCGGCTGCAGCGGCGGCGGCGGGGGACGGTGGCGGTGGCGGGGCGGGGGGCGCCCGGCGGAGCGGGACGCGGCACCGCCCTACCTGCAGCGTCTCCCGGTAGAAAGCGGGCACGGCGCCGCCCTCCACCTCCTCCCAGCGCAGGCGGCCGGGCCCCGGCAGCGGAGTGTCGGTATGGAAGTTGTAGTCCCAGCGGCGCTGGTCATCCTCCCCCATCTCCCGCAGGCGGTTCCGCAGCTCTCGGCCCAGTTCCTCGTGGTCCACCGGCCCAAAGAGGCTCCTGCAGACAGGGCTGCGGCTGTGCCCGGCCAGGGCTCGCCGGGCTGAGAGACGCTCCAGGGCAGCGGCGACGCCGGAGAGGTGCACGTTGGACATCGCCGCCGGGCAGGACGGCAGGGTAACTGGGATGGGGCGCGGTGGGGCTGGGAAGGGGTGGGTGCCCCCCCGCCGCCGCGTCTCCTCGCCTCCCGTCCCGTATCGCTCGCTCTCCGGCCGGCCCTGCCTCCCGCCTCTGAGCCCGTGCCCCCGGCCGCCTGGCTTTTAAACCCCGCTCCCCGCGAGTGCGAGCAAAACAACCATTAGCATAATAGTATTTCCCTGCCACCGGCCCGCTGCGATTGGCGGGGGCCCCCCCGCCGTCCCCCGGCCCCCGGCGGCAGCCTCCTGCCCGCGTCCTCCATTGGCTGCGCCGGGCAGCGCCGCGCCGCCGCCGGCCGCATTGGCCCGGCCCGGCCCCGCCACGGAGCAGAGCCGGGGGGAGCAGGGAGGGAAGGGGGGGCGGCCCCGGCGCTGGCCCGGCCCCGGGGGGCGGCCGCCGTGCTCCCCGCCCGACGCCGGCCCCACTCCCTTTGTCTGCCGGCGGCCGCCGCTCCGCCGCCGCTTCCTCCCCGGCCGCTTTCGGGGTTGTTTTTTTACCCGCTCTGTGTTGCCTTCTCAGCGTCTCTCTCTCTTTGTTGTTATTAATTTTTAATTCCCCCCCCCACC
>JANIJG010008014.1:22426-39027 GCA_024611175.1 Megaceryle torquata | reverse complement strand
AAAAAAAAAAAAAAAAAAAAAAAAAAAAAAAAAAAAAAAAAAAAAAAAAAAAAAAAAAAAAAAAAAAAAAAAGGAGTACTGTAAATAAAATATAACTTGGAGAAACTAAAACACAGACAAGGTAATGATACCTATGCTTTCCACAGCAGCTGGGCCAAAAAAAGTCTGCAAAGAGCTTAGGTCATAGTGGACAGAGGGAACACACTCTGGGAAGCCTACCAAAGATAAATATACACTTGATCCCAGCATCAGATCACTAAGCCAAAAGTCATTTGCCCTTGGAATCAGTTATTTAAATTCATAAGAAAGTACTTATTGTGATCAAATTAAAAAAAAAAAAACAAAAAACACCAAACTAAAAAATTCTGTTGCCTGTCATTACTGTAACACAGACATGGGATCTTTAAAGAGATCCAGGAAGCTCTTTTGTCATTTAACTTTTGATTCCAACTTATTACGGCATCTTTCTTGAACAAGCACGTGTACTTTCTGATTTGGAGAAAAAGGGATTTGGACACCAATTCCCTTAACAAGAGTACTTGAATGCAAGTACACAACAAAGGTTTATTGCTGTACAGGTTTCCTTACAGGTTTAATAAAAAAAAAAACCACAACCACCAAAAGCAAACAAACAAAACAAAAAAAGAACCCCCCCACACACAAAATCCAAACCGAAACAAAAAAAACCACTCCCCAAAAAAACCCACTCCCCCCCAAAAAAACCCACCACAAAAAAGTGCGTCCTGAGTTTGCTTCTTGAATTTGTTCCTAATTTTTTGCAAAAATGTACCAACATGATATGTGGCCACAGAAAGTAATGAGCTAATATAGAGCTTTAAACAATTTTGGTTATGAAAACAGGATTCAATACTTGATCTTTTCCTGATTAAAATGCAATTATAGCTATTGATATAATCAGAAACTTCCCAAATGGCCTATCTCATGTATAAATGATTTAGTAATGTTTTAAGACTCACTTAAACATTCTTCAAAGGTTAAATAAAAAAAGTGACTGAGATTAAAAAACAGGGGTGAGAAGTATCAAGGTCAAGGAGGAGAATATATCAGCCTTAATTTACCCAATTTGAAAGTTTTCAGTGAAATCTTCTCTGCCTCTCTAAAATACACAGAAAGTGTATGAGAAATACTCATACACAGTTCTTTGTGCCTAAGAAACTAACTGCATTTCTTCATGCTCCTATGAGCTCTGGACTTATCTATAGTCAATAATATCTGCTTGCAAGAAACGTCCTTAAAGGATCACTGGATAAATTTATAATTGTATTTACCCCCAGAAAAGAATCACATTGGCAAATGGCAGTTTTGACAAAACATCCTCACCTAAGGCACGGGTTCACAGATTTTCTCACTCTCAGTCACTCTTGGTGTGATTTTTCACTTTTTCATCACAGCTATTTATACATTCTGACAAAACCCTGAGATAAGGAAGAAGGAAGGAACACTCAGTTTTATCTGCATATACCATTCAGTAAATCTGTCATCTCCACTTTACCAAAAGGAAGTGGGGCTAAGGAGGACCACAGAGCGCATGTGGCAGTGAACTAGGAACCAAACTTGTTATCTCTTGATTCTCACAGCAACACTCTCCAAAGTATACAAATCACCAATGCATCTGTAATTACCATTTTGGCAGAAAGCTTAGGTTCGACCTCCAAGATTCTCCAGAGCTGCATTTTAACCTGAACTACCAAAGACATTTTTCTGTCCACCACCACCACCAAAAAACAGCAACCAGGGCTAACTACAAAGTATGCAATGTAAGCCAAAATTATAAATCCTGCTAGGTACATTTCTGAATAGGAACCTTTTAAGGTTGCTAAACTTTCAACTACAAAAAATGAGAGACTTATTTCAGAAAATGCTCATAAAAGCTCTCTGCCTTCCAAAATCAGTGCTTGCAAATCTTTTTCAGCAAAAATACCCACTATAAAACAAAGTTTGTAAACATCATGCAAGATATTAAGAATCAGACAACTTCTTGACCTAATTCAGGATACGAACCAGTGTCTGGACTGTCACTAGATGCTGAATTGACCTCTGAGTCATCTGAACTAACTGTCATAAAGGCTTCCAACCATCTGAAGACTCCAGGGCAAGGGAGCAAAAAAAAAAAACCAAAACCAACAACAAACCACCAAACAACCACAACCCCCCCAAACCTATCAGCTCACTCCCTGATGTTTCATCAATGAAAGCGAACCACATCAACTTAAAATACTTGGGGGGGGGGGGGGAAGGGAAGTAAAATAACTCATTTCCCCTCCTTCTCTTGAAGGAAGTTTTGGATTGATTTTGTATTTAATTTTATCATAAGAGTCACTGAGCTAGTCAGCCCAGTCAAGCCAGCAATGTGTTAAAAAAAAAATAGTCTGATTTCAAAGAAAACAAAAAATTTCACTATTACAACTTAGCTTTACAGGAGAATAGACTTGAATGTCTGCATTTATATCTATCTTCTCTTTCTATGCATAAGGATCATCCACAAAGACTGAAATGGATAAAACAAATTAAGATAAGATAGGAAGTGACATACATAAGAAAGTAAAGGAGGTTTATTATTTAGTAGTAGAAAGCAGCCCTACTGATGCTGCCCATATCCTGGGGGGGATGTATAGCCCATGCATGAAATAAAACAGCCATTTAAAGTATATCCCAAAACCAGCATATGCTATAATCTTTGCAGCATTCTGTATAAAAAAGTTTTACACAATCCACTTCATTTTGCTATTGTGCACAACAAAAAAGGCATAAAAAGTGTGCAGTGAAAAATCATGCTGCATGTAAAGAAATGGCCTCACTCATGAAGTAAAGTAGAATCATAGAATCAAACATGCTCTTGTAATCAGCATAACAAAGGCAACATAAGAGAAAGCAACTCAACTTCTAATCACGTTTTAGTTAACAGGTTGGTAGACACAACCATATGGAACAAGTAACGCCTCTTGTACTGCATGAATGGAAGGCACTTCAGCTGTGTCTTTGCTGTTCTTACATTATTAAGATTAGGGACACACTATCTACTTAAGAACAATGTAAGAAAGCTAGAACATTGAAACTTCAGAAGCTTGAATACCATCAAACATGAGGTCTCTAGTATGCTTTAATGTTCCTACTCTAAAAATTTAAAGAAAAAAAAAAGATCACTCGCTAAACTTCACTTGTAGTTCTGACAACAATATATTTAAAAATACAACTGAAAAGACTGAAAGAGACTGAGTATCAGAAAATAATCACTGACAAAAATAAAACCCTGTATCACAGGAACAGGCAATTCTTCTATGCAATCCCTTCCTCCTCCAGTCTTACTTCCATATATTTAATCATGTTAGGAGAAACTTTTGTGGAATTGGTTGTCAAAAAGAAATAGTGAAGATGATCAGGTTTTCACAGAAGCATTGTTAATAATGCATGAGGAAATGAAAAATATTTAGTTGCAATTTTCTAAGCTTTTTAGCAAAATATTCACTAATCTCTTGCTTCATATTCAGCATTTGGGTAAAAACAGGATCTCTCTCCCAAATCTCTTTTACCTAATAAGGACAATGATCTATTCTTAACATGAGACAAAGTAATTTTTATTTAACCTATTCCAGATACTGCCCATTCTCCCTTTTGAGAAAAGAACTATTTCTTCTTAACGACTTCATCTATGAGTGGAAGAACCTGTTGGGTAACACTCCCCGTGACCCCCCCTCACATTTGCACACGCTCGTCCTCATGGTGGACTTTAATCATGCCAGTACCTACTTAAGAACAACAGAGCATGGAACAAGCAATCCAGATGCTTTCTGGAATGCACTGACAACTTCATGAAACAAATTATCAAGGAGGTATTGAGAAGGAGGCTTTCTGTTGGACCTCATACCTACAAACAAGGAAGAACTGACCAGTGAAATAAAAGGTGAAGGCAACCTTAGCTGCAGTGGCCATGAGATGGTGAAATTCAGCATCTTGAGAGGAGGGGAAAAAAGCAAAAAGCAAGATCACAATTCCATGGGCCCTGAAGGTATAGGTGCACAAGTGTTTAGGAAGCTGGATAATGTCATTGCAAGGTCACTCACAGTAATCTTTGAAAAGGTATTGAGATGATGGCAGTGTCCTGGGAACTTGAGCAAACCAAAAGCCACTCCCCTCTTGAAGGACAGAAAGAAGGAGAATCCACAGAACTATAGGCTGGTCAGCCTTGTTTCAATCACGAAAAACAATTACCCCATGCACCACATTTCAGGCTGGGGGCCAAGTGTCTGGAAAGCATCTTTGCAGAAAAGGACCCAGGCATCCTATCAGACACTAAGTTGAACATGAGACAGCAATGTGTCCTCATAGCAAAAAGGCCAAAGCTATTAGGAAGAGTATTGCCAGGAAGTCAAGAGAGGTGATAATTCCCTTCAGCCAGCATTGGTGATAGGCTTCTAGGGTACTGAATGCAGTTCTGGGGTCTGCAGTACAAGTGTGACAAAGACTTCTTAAAGTGTGTGCAGCAGAGGGCCTGAAAGATGATTAAGGGTTTGAAGCATATATGAACAGATGTTGAGAGCTTGGATTATTTAGCCTTGAGAAGAGAAGGCTCAGGGAATTTTCCTGTGTCTACATATTTCTGATGGGAGGGAGCACAGAAGATGGTGCCTGACTCTTTCAGTGGTATTCAGTGAACAGACAAAAGTTACTGAATACAAATACAAGAAATCACACACACAAAAAAAAGATAAGAGTAACTTCTTTTACCATGAGGCTAATCAAAGACTGAAACAGGTTGTTCAGAGAAGTAGTATTGTAGTCTCCACGTTGTAGGTATTCAAAACCCATCTAGACAATATACTGAGGAACCTGTTTTAGCTCACCCTGTTTTGAGCTGAAGAATTAGACAAGTTGATCTTCAAAAGTGCCTTCTCAGCTCAACTGTTCTGTGATTCTGTAATTTGATTTATGGGAAAACAAATATTTTTTCTCAGGTTATTTGTATTCAACAGATATTTATACATCACTAGTATTAATTATACATAAATCATCAATAGGACCTTAAATAGCTTGTTAATGAAGGTCTTTCCAACTTTTTTTTCTTTAAATATTTTGTCACATGCATTATTTTCCTGTTGTGTTTTTTTTTTTAAGACTCAGAAAGCATTCTACAAAACACTGTACTTGATAGCAAGATCTTCATTAAACAACCACACAAAAACATTTATTTAAAAAACAAATTACATGCATACACATTGACATACATCTTGAATTTAACTAAAGCACGAGCTTTGAACAGAGGATTTTCACATTCATTCACATTTGTACCAGAAGAGTACAAGAACTGGAAAGAAATCTTTTGTAAGAAAAATTTTGGCAAATGTTGAGAACCAAAGGCTTACACGACAGATGAACTAATGGAGGTGTATACAAGAAAAATTACAAGATAAAATTTGAATTTTTACATACAGGATGTCAACTAAGACTTACAAATTACACATAAATTTTTACCTTGGACAACTCTGGAACACTGAAGAAAAAATGTATCACAGGGAATTTACTTAAGAAAAGCCCTGTCATATTGAGCCAAATGGCTCATTTCTTTCAGAAAATACGGGGGGGGGGGGGTCCTGCATTAATTTTTCTGGCATCTAAGACTTTTAAAAATTTTGTACTTTCCAAAGATCAGCAGAAGCAGAAATTAGTAAATCAGAGTTAGAAGTAACCAAACATGTTATAATTTTCACTCCTGCTGTTACAAAATACAGCAAGATAAACTTCAGAGACAATAAGTGATTATTACCCTGTGCATTCTATGTACCTGGCAGCAGTATCTTTCAACACCATACCTAGGCATTGGCTCAGGGTATTGCTTCACATTTCCCTTCAACTATCCCCTTCAACCATCTTTTTCTCACTCTTTGTTGAACTAGCACTAATAAGATCAGAAAATTAATAAAGATTAAAACTAACATAGCAAAAGAATGCATGGATTCAAAAGCAGCAGCCTACAGAAAAGTGGTGAGAACACATGGCTAGGGAAAAAGGTTTAGCAAGGCTACTTTCTCCAGTTTCTGAAGTGATTCTCCAAATCATTCATCCTTTACAGTGCTTCAATTTATATTGTAGAGCAGTATTTATTTTAAAAAATAATTGAATTAGTTGTCCCAGAACGAAGATGACTGACAAAGCATTTCATGTTGATCTAGAAAGGATAAAGTGTTCATATTATGCATATCATTTGCATTTTCAGCTAAGGCAAATTATAGCCACAAAATAGTAGCCAATATTTATTTTTCTTATAATCACTTTCCCACAAAAAACTGTTTTGGAGTTACCAAAGGAATATTTAAGACTGCAAACAGAACGCAAGATACACAATTGCTCCTAAAATACAGTCAGTATAAAGCATGCCAAGAGACAAGAACTTCTGGTTCACTTTAATATTTTACAATCTTACAGAATAAAAAGAAGCAAACAAACTTCACTGTTTCCCATTTCACAATTTAGCAGTATTGTCTTCCCAAGGTCAGCTTAAGCCTGTAATTAACAGGTTTATATCATTAATAACCTTTTATTCTCATTTAGAGCATTTTGCCACATATTTTTTTCATATTATTGATGCACAGAGAAAAATATCCCCCTTGTTGTTTCTAAATGTTTCTGAACTCTGCCCTGTCCAAATCCACCACCAACAGCTTCACCTTCATTCTCACAAGTTAAAAGAATAAAATTAAATCTGTTCAAGATCAGGATTCTTTGTCTGTAAAACCCACAGGCAAGACTGAGTTTTCCTTTGGAAAGCAAATCTAATTTGCCCTTTTTCTCTAGTGCTGACATATGCCTTAAAGCGAGACAACCACAACAGTCCTATGGTCAACATTACTCAGTAATTTTGAAAATCACCTCCTTAAATTTGCAGAAAGAGTAAGTCCGAAAGAGACCTTTCAAAAACAGCTGTAGCATGTAAAAGAAATTAGCATGAGTGACTGCAGGGAAAATACCAGCAATAGGCTCTGAAGAAATCTGGCTTGGGTCACTGAAAAGAAAACAGAGGCAGATGCTAGGCTGCCTAGCCCAGGTCACTGCAGGGAGAAAAACAGCTGGTTATGTGAGTCTTGCCTGGGACACTGAGTTGGTGCCTGATTCTACCAAGCAAATTTTTAATACATGCTTGATGATTTTAGTATGGAAGAAAAGCTGAAATCCAAATGGATTTGTTTATAAGTGGAGCTATGACAAATTAAGTCATTTATTTATTAACAATACTTGGTTTTATCCTCTTTTATGTGTAGTTGTACACTCCAGAAAAAAAAAAAAAGTACAAATGTTGACTGTTGACACAACTCTACATCTGAGATAGAAATAAGACTTTCTGAAGTGCTTATGTTATCAATATTTTAACAGCTCTTAAAAGCTGTTTTATAGTAGTGCAGATACTTTCAGGACCAGAGGGTCGACATTCACTCTGTATTAACTGTAGTATATTTTAAGACATTTTATTTTCACATTCATATGGTGGTTAGAAGAGAGAGTGTCCTCTGATCACTGCATCCAAAATCACTTTTAGCTGAGAGTTAAAGAACTCCTTTTTATAACCCACCAAACAAGTTACAATTCGACTCAGTTGTTCATCCATCCAAGGCTTTTATTAAAACTTCTACTATTGTAATTTCTGGATTACGTTACAGAAAACTGAACTCACATTATGGATCCTGGTAAGCAGAAGAGAGTTTTTAAAGTGAATTTTTCCATGATTGCCCAGCTCCCCATTTCATGACTCATGCATTCCTTCCAATCATATTATTCATCACTCCTTTTCATGAAGGCAAGAAATTATAAATGATTACCATCCTGATTTCTCTGAGCACAGAAAAATATCTTTAGAATCAAATGGACAACTCTACTCAATACATCAGTTACTTACTCAAAATATGTTCCACTGAAAATGCAGAATATGCCTTCAGATGTGCCTGTAGTTTTACTAATTGTCTTAACTACGCATTGCATGCAGATGCATATGATAAAGTGTTTCTCTAGCACCGTAGGCTTTAGGTGATTAAAGAGAAACAAAAGGTTTTTTTTTTTTCAAGTTGTTATCAAAATACACTCCTTACTCTCAACTTATTTTTGCATTCATGCCCAGGTAGTGCAGGTATTTTTTAAGAAGCAGTAGGCATAGCAAGGCAAAGAGAACTCTTTATAAATTGTGAATGACAATGTTAAGAATATTATCTTATAAGCAATTAAAGAAGAGATTAAGCTAAGCTTAGACATATCACAGCATAGTACAGAAACAAAACCAGTACTGTATAGAAACAGAAAGAAGTAAATTTATCTAGTCAAATAATTGCAATAATTTCATTTGTTGGCTGTAAATTCTAAGAAATTTCAAAGATAGTTTGATACATCAAGTTTCTAGATCACTCATACAATGTATTTTTATATATAGTATACACATACTTTAGCTATATCAATAGATTTATAATTCCAAAGGAACTACTACTTGTTTACCTGAATCCACAAATCACATGAAGTTCATGTCAAATCTTATTGTACAAAAGTTGAGTTTTGCAGTATTAACCTAAAACCTCCAGACTTATTTATCAAATGTTAGAATTGACAAAAACATGATAAAATGGGATAATCCCGGATACCTAGGGTCTTTGAAAAATCTGTTCAACTGAAACATGTCAGTTACACACAGACAGGAGAAACAATACAAACAACCATCAAAAAAGGTATGATAGGGAAGCTCTTTGCATTTGATATTTTTGCTGGTTTCGCAACCACTATAAGGGAGGCTTTTAATGTTTGTTGATCCTCACAAGAGAGTAAGGAATATTAAATCCAGCTATAACCATATGTCAAATGCAAGAGCCTGGGATAAAGAAAATAGTCTAAAATTAGTGTTTACTAAATATAATGGTGTAAGAGAATATATTCATTAACTTCAGTGCCACTATCAGCTTGTTGTAACTTATGCCCAAATGTTTACAAGACCAGAATTTCAGCTGAAAGGAAAAACACTAGAAACAAGTCACCTCACCAGACACAGCCTTCTTTACTGAACTTCTAGCATCTTCACTGAATTTCTGACAAGATGTTAAAGGCTAATTCTGGTAAGCTTCTTAATGTATATGGTAAGATAACTACTTATGGCATGATAGGATATGCTAGTAGTAATCTGCGAGTGTGCTAACTTTGTGCAAATAAGGGGAACTTACAGTAGCAAAATTTGATTTTTAGGTTCTCTCATCATTGGAGACAGAATGAAGTATGCATGAACAACTCTAAGCTATTCTGACTACCACTTTGCTAGTAAGTCACATCTGAAGTAACGTGTATTGCTAGCATAAATAAACCTGCAAACTGCTCCTGATGTAGATTTGATCTAGCTCATTAGAACATATTTCAATAAGGAGAACCATCAAAAACTTTCTGGATTTCAGGTAGAAAAACTCAACGAGCTACATTTCTGAAGCTGACAGTCATCATTTTTTAGGTGCTACTCATTTCCTGCAGTTAATATGCATTCAAACAATACATAAAATATTGCTTAAAGTTTATATATCTTCAATAACTTTACTGTACTACAACTAGTTACTGTAATTCTCAAGAGGATTTTTCTCAATGCCTGCAAAAGAGGGGGCATTTCCCTTCTAGGAAAGGTCAACATGATATGTGGACAGTTTATGTCAGGTGACTTTATGAAAATCATATGGAAGAAATGAGAAAGAAGCCTATTGTAAAAAGAAAAATATTAGACTGCAGTTTATGAATTATTATGAACTAAGTATTATGAACATCTGAGAACCCATGTTTTGCCTAAAAAAGTAAGAACAATGAAAACAGTGCAAATAGACTAGAAAAACTACATGTGTATAGCTAGTAAATAAAGCTGCTTACTGTTAAAAGGCTTTCACAGGGCAGGCAGTTGGGGTTCAACAGGCAAGATAAATTAACAACTTACTATGTGAATTTTTAACCATGTAGCCATAATATCTTCTAATGTTCTTTCAGATAAAAGAACTAACATCTTTCATGAAGTAAAAGGAATGTATATAAATGTACAAATGTGTTGTTTTAAGGAGGAGGATATTTCAATAGTATATTAAGATGATTCAACTCTGCTATTGCTTTCAGGTATTCAATACAAAATACTCTGAGCTTCTCAACAACCCACTGTTGCTACCAACACCATGCCCATAAGTTCCTAGCATG
This sequence comes from Megaceryle torquata, assembly GCA_024611175.1. Classification (NCBI taxonomy): domain Eukaryota; kingdom Metazoa; phylum Chordata; class Aves; order Coraciiformes; family Cerylidae; genus Megaceryle; species Megaceryle torquata. Next base: position 28,824 of record JANIJG010008014.1, on the reverse strand, counting down.
GTACTATTGCTACCCATGGTTACACTATTTCCTTGCAAATTCACATCTTTCTACAGCTCCTGTCTCTCTATGGAATCCTTAGTTCAAGTTGAGAACAACTGCTTGCTTCTTTTTGACCATGCTATAGGATTCAATCCCGACTTAGCATGGTAACATCTCGATGGCTGTATCCTTTTCCTCTTGCAGGCATCCTTTCCTAGGCAGTGCTGCAAAGATTTTTCTGTACAACATACAGAATCTCTACCAGGTTGAGGTTTTTTGTTTTGCTGGATTTTTTTTAGCTGAGGTCTTACTACGATCCACATTTTACACAAACTTACATTTTAAATAATGTTTGCATCCTTTCTTTTTAAAACACCGTGCTTTCATCACTGTCAGCTCTGATCAATCCTACATCTTTTTACACAGACTTCCAAAATGCACTGCAAAGCAGCTTCCCTGTGAAGTGAAACAGAACTTGAATATTCGTTTCATAAAACCAATGTACGCGTATGGTTACAAATACTGGAGTATTTTTCTAGTATTTCTTTCAAAGGACTTTTTAAAATACTTGTAAAGGGTGATTTGAGAAAGTGCTGATCCCTATTCTCTGAAGCAAGCTAGTGTCATTAGGATGACAAAATCAAGTGTTATTGTGGCAAGAAGCAGCATCATTTAGTGTCAACGACACACTGCTGTTGATTCGAACTCCTCCTTGCCTCACGGGTGAAATAACAGGCTCCTACACACAGACTCTCTGAGCATACCAATAGCAGGGAGAAGCAAGAAAAATACTAAAAATGGCTGTATTAAAGATACAACAGGAAATATATGACTCATAAGATGTAAATTCTTTTATCTGTATGGAATAAATTGAAGAAGAGCTTAATATGGCTTCTGCGATTTCTATGGAGATAGATTAGAACAGAAATACACCTACCAATAATACACCAGATTTAGGCTTCCCAACCAATGTCTCCTAACTGTGCAGTGCCCTCTGTAAAACAAGCCAGCTTCACTTTCATTACCTAATATGTGACTATTTATGTTTTTAAAATGGCATCTTATTTCACCACCCTGGTTGGTCGTTTCAGTGTAAGATAGGGAACTGATTGAGCATATAGTGTGTAGATATATATATATATATAGTGTATAGCATATAGTATCCACCACATGACTGGCAGGATCTCTTTAAAACAGAGCTAAGAAACAAGGATGGGTTTGCTCTTTTTCTATTTGTGGGCAACAGACTGCAATTTTCAGAAAATAAAATTTGTATCTTTCTTTATAAAAGATACAAAAAATAATTCAACAAATACCACTTTGCAAATTAATAGTTCTTTTTCTAGAACTTAAAGCTGTGCCTTTAAGCAAATCTGAAAACCAAAAAAATGCAGTGAGATGAAATATTGCTTATGTTGTCTAATTGCACCCAAAATTTAAGCTAATTTCAAACACTTCTGGAGCACCAGCGTTAGCATGCTAGAATTCCACAGTCCATCTCTTAAAACATGAAGTAATATACAAAGCACATAAATTATTACAAGATAACTTCTTTATAAAAATACCAAAGCATAGGGAACAAAGCTATTTTCATACCACATCCAGAAAATGGATGGGGTGTGAAAGAAATCTCTTGTTTAATGTGACCTTTGGCTGTACTTTCACTTGTCATCATTATGAAGTAGCTACTTTCAGTGCCAACGCATAAGCTGCCGTTATATTACCCTATAACAGTAGTAGCACGTCTTTCAGGAAGTGTTTCATACCCTGAGAAGCTGATGGCAGAATGCATTAACAGCACTTACCTTTGTAACTGCTTACAGTAGGTCTTATTCAACAACAAGACCTCTTCTACACAAGGAAATAAAAGTGATTGTACTGAATTTCATAGAGCATGTCACATAAACTAGTATATGTTGAGTAACTCCTTTGGAACTTTCAGCTTCAGTGAAAATAACTGAATAAGGAGAAATGTACATTTCAGATTGGAACTCTCCCCAGATGGTAATACTCAGAGCTATGTTACTGTGCACAGACCAAAACTACGGCATTGTTAGGACCTGCAACATACTTGACTTTTTCTTAACGTATGCAATTAAGAAAATATTTTTTGAAAATAAATTAATTTGGAATTCAGGTAAGATTAATAGAAAAAATACAACAGATTTGCATTTTATGCAATGGTATGTTCTGCAAGTTGCAGAATAAAAATTAGTAGCTATCATTTTCTAAAGCTGTTCTTCTAACACAGTAGAGAGAAAAACCTATGATACATACTGTACACACATTTTTATCCATGTATATAAATCAAAGGAAACAGCTTCCTTTAAGGCAAGCATATGAAGATACTAAAGCAAGATACAAATTAAATATTCATACATTCAATATTTCAAAATAAGGAATTTGGATATACACATGCATAATTTAAGTTCTATAGTGAAACCTGTCTACAGAGGCCATTTCTACTGTATTTCAACAGCATTGAAACTTGAAATGTACAATGCAGCCTCTCCATGCTGTGTTAAAACTTTAAAGTATATAGTAATTCATTTCAAGCACTAAGCACAGAATAAAGGCCACGTTATGCACACGGCACTTCTGCACAGGAACTGCTACTTTGCCCTATTCATTACAGCTTTGAAACAGGGCTGTCAGTCACAGCACTGTCCTCTAAGGTGGCTTCCAAGTGCTCAACAAGTTACTTATTGGGAGCTGATGTCAAACAGGCAACTTCAGGCAAAATGCTCATTGCTCCTGAAAAACCCCTCGGTCAGAATTGACTCTGAGTCCCATTCTGATCTCAGCCACCTACTTTAAACCCCGCAGAGCTGGTGCTTGATGTGAAGTCTAGAACTGGCCCCTTAATACTGCTTTTACATGTGTGGTCAAGCCTCTCTGGAGCAAAAGATGACTTTTCAGACCTTTTCAACTTGTAAAAGAAAGCAACACAAAACCAGGCCTCATAATGGTATGTTGTACACGAGGACTGATTCTTTGTGAACATAAAACCTGAGAGTAGTTTACAGACAACACAGATGCAACACTTTTTTGGAGCTTAAAAATTCCTATGCATGCAAAAAATACTACTACCAACCTTCTCCCCGCAACACATATATCCTTCTGCACATGTCTACAGATACCACCATTCCTCCTTGTATATTTAAAACCTTGACACTAAAAAGGAACTCTCCATATGACTCATCAATGTGAATATATTCTTTTCTTATAAGTTAAATATATTAATTCAAATACCAAGAGTCTTCTTCCATTTTATTAGGATAAAAATATCTGAAGTTAACTTGAAGAATTATTAAAGAGTACTTATTAAGGGGGAAATAGAACTACTTTGTTTCTACACCTTTTAGGGCAAACATTTATCTTTGCGCCTTAATGGTCACTCATTTGATCTTGATACATCTATGAAATAACAGAAGCAAAAATAAGTAGAAAAGTGATATTAAACAATATAAAACTAAACAAAATTAGTATCTACATGGTAAATTACTTCACTGAAAACCATCTATGGATTCTGCAAAGAATATACTTTTGCCTTAGAGCTAGTACTTTAATTTTCAAGAACCAAGAAAAAAAAAATCAAAACTAGTCAGTAACAATGCAGCGTCGAAAAGCAATAAACTCAAAATTAAGTTATAAATAATTTAAAGCATGTCATGAAGATGTATTAATAATTCATCAGATAAATAATTTACTAAATAATCAAATAAATAAATAATGAAATACATAAATAAATCAGCAAATAAATAATTCTGCAAAATAACCTAAACAATAAGTCACTAAAACAAATGACAAACCTACAAAACTACAATGATTTTCTAAATTCTGATAGTTTTAAATAAACAAATGTATATAAACTAGATCAATCTTTGGTGGATAGAGAAATATTTTTCACTGCTATTGGTAAATTCCTGATTACACTGCACAAGGATACAATTTTAGATTTTACAAGAGTGCAGTTTTTCCCTTGTAAATTATTAACACGATTACTACAATACATCCTGCTCTGTATTTTACACATAATCCCTTCACGTAGTTCATTCCCCCCACCCTCCCCCAGAAATGAAAATCTCTTTACAACAATCTTGATTCACATATTGCTTTTTTCATGGGTGCAGTACTTACAATACTGCAATAGCCTTCGTGGTGGTTCTCTTACTGTCTTCTGCAAACCTTCAGAAGTTTTGCTGCAGGGGGAAAACAAGTAGAATAACCTTAATTATTACAGATGGTATCTCATTCATTAGCGGATGACAACATTTTATTTGAAAGCACAAGAAAAGCTCTTTTATAATTCTACAAAGCAACTTAATGTGAAACAACCATTACAGTATGCAGACTACCGAAAGTTTTTAGAAGTCTTTGGTGGAACACGTTCAAGCAGACTGAGGCCTGTTTCTTGTATTTAAGCTGACACACAATCTGTGCAAACTGGCACTAATTCAGATGTAAAGACAAACCATGAGAAGGACAAAATACTTGGCTGACATCTAATGTTATCCTTGATTTTGGAATTTCATAGTCCTTGAAAGAATACAGCGAGATCATTTAACATCCACTATCTAAGTACATTCACAATTTAATTAGAACACTGCACTCCAAAGCCAAGACTGGTACCACAAAGGTCAAAATCCACTCATCTCCTGAATCAATTTTCAGTCTCCGTTTATTTTAATGAATAATATTGACAGACACCATAGTTTTCTTCAAAGTGGTGTTCTGTAAATATAGCAGTTAAAGAAATGTGCCAGAAGTGTAATCATATTATCAATTTCTATCTCTTCTGACAAAAGGTATTTTTGCTTCCTTCCATACCATGCATTATAGGTAAGAGTGAGACACGGTTTTATTAAACATGCTGAGGACATGGATTCTCAAGCTCTGTACAGGACTGCAAAACAGAACGAGTACCTCAAACTTGACATTACATATGGTGCATATGCATGGTTTTTTTGCTACTTAGTTCAAAGGAAATCGGTACATAATGCTGTTTCTGCTGGTAAGATCTCAAATGGTTGATGGTGTTGCTGTATTTCAGCATTTAAAAGCATAAAGGATAATTTCCTCTTAAAACTACCCGGGCACATTATAGTTGACAAGTCTCAAATTCTCTTTAGGGATTATAATAAGGAAACACTTTGCTTAATCATAAATTTTATATTTATCTTGGCTAAACACCATGCTTTGGATAGACTGCCATGTTTTGTCAAGAAAAATGAACACAGTGGAAATAAAGTACTTGTTCTGTTGTGTGGTCATTCAAAAGAGTATGTAGAAGTAATGTAAATGTGCACCAGCGCTGCTGATAATTTCACGCTCTCATACACTCATTTCAATTTGCTTTAAAAAGGACTATTCCTCCTGTCTAAATATAGTCATCATGAAAAAACATACCTCCCCTTTGAGGTAATAACTCTGCAAGCCCAAAAAACTTCCATATTTTAAGGAATCTGAAGCAATTCTCACAGTATACGTTCCTAAAGTGGGACTGGTTTTTTTTTTGTCAGGGTATTCTCTTTTAGTGACCAGATTTCTGAGAATGACAATTCATTCTCACACATCTGCAAATTCCCTCCCAAACCAAATCTTAAATGTCCCAAATCCTTCTTTTTTTACAGTAATGCATCCTTGTAAAAGCAGCATATACCTTCACATACATGAAAAGAATTTGAGGATTATTGGGACATACAATGGCTCAGGAATGATCTGAGGTTCTGGAATCAGACTTTCTCTAGGAAGTGCCACATGGTCATAGATCATCTTTATTCATCTGCAGCTTGATAGCCTCTGGTACCAAAGTGCTTTATTTCACCAGTGAGTTACAGTAGAACCAAAATGGTAATTACAATCACTGATGTCTTAAAAACATTTTTTTCTTCCTTTTAAAATTTAGTTTTTCATTACTTTCATGTTTAATTTAGCCTTCTAATCTATGGTTACAGAACTGACCTCCTCACACAACTGTTTCTAAGTAGGAGCATCATAATTCCCTGCTGAAACAGAAGCATCATTGAAAGCAAGGACAAGGACACACAACAGCCCATGACCTGGGATACAGCCACCTTTCTCACAATCAAGTGCAAATTCCACCCTACACAAGAGGTAAAGACAGAAACTTTTTGCTCCAACCCTCAAACATCATATAGGTGCCTCTACTCATGTAAAACCATGTAAAAGATTGGTTAATGGAAGACTAAAGCAAAAGGCAGTGCCATTCAGGTGTACTTCATGGAGCAAGAATATGAGAAATCAAGTAATTGTCTGCATTCTGTACTCTGCCCAGGCTGAAAAGCTGCGTGCTACAATAAGGAGGACATCTTGCTGATACTCCTTGGTCTGGGTGATAATGCAAGGAACTGGATTGTACCACATATTCAAGAACAAACTTCAAATATTTACAA
>JANIJG010008014.1:0-17896 GCA_024611175.1 Megaceryle torquata | reverse complement strand
CCCAACCATCGCAACACATTTTAGAGGTGGTCCCCACCGGGCGAAGGGGGCCGGCAACCCTCCAACACCTTCTCTCCCCCCCCCCCCCCCCCGACTTTCTAATACACCCCAAGATGCCATTGGCCTTCTTGGCCACAAGGGTACATTGCTTGCTCATGGTCATCCTGCTGTCCACCAGAACTGCTTGGCCACCATCCATCCACCTGGTTATGTACTCATAAAAGGCTATCAGTTGGTCAAACATGACTTCCCTTTAGCAAAGCCATTCTGACTGCTCCTAATGAACCTCTTATCCTTGATATGCCTAGACACACACCAAGGATAAGTTTTTTCCATCACCTTTCCAGGGACGGAGGTGAGGCTGACTGGTCTGTAGTTACCTGGGTCCTCCTTCCTGCCCTTTCTGAAGGCTGGAGTGACATTTGCTTTCCTCCAGTCCTCAGGCACCTCATCTGTTGTCCATGACTTACCAAAGATGATGGAGGGTGGCCTAGCAATGACATCTGCCAGCTCCTTCAGCACCCCGGGTGCATCCCATGAGGACCCCTGGATCTGTGGATATTCAAGTGTCCTAACTGATCCCTAACCCAGTCCTCCTCAACCAGGGCAAACTCCTCCTTTATCCTGGATTCCTCTGGGGCCTCAGGGGAATGGAGCTCCTGAGGACAGTCTCCAGCAGTATAGACAGAGACAAAGAAGGCATTCAGCAGCTCTGCCTTCTTTACATCCTGTCTCCAGAGCACCCACCTCATTCAGCAGTGGGCCTACATTGCCTCTAACGTTAGCTTTAACAGCAATGTATTTGAAGAAGCCCTTTCTGCTGTCCTTCAAATGAGTGAGATAAACACGAAGGAGATTGGAAAATACAACTGTGAAATTTTTAGAAGATTTTCAAGATAATGATCATTACTGGGAATCCTATAGGTAAACTGTGCTTTATGAAATACCTGAAGGAAGACAGAATTAATGTTATGAGAACTACTGACTTAATAATATCATTATGTCAGCATTAAACTACAACTTTGAATTAAGTCTGCATATCAAAAAAATTCACCTTTTGTTATTTTAGGCACTATATTTTGTACACATTCACTGTTTACATTTCTTTAACTAAAAGTAAATCTTTAACTAGAAGTAAATATTTCATTAAAGTAAATTAATATTTTACATGGTAAAACAGTACTGCACTCACCTCTTTTCTACCTGTTACATGAAAAAAAGTTTGAGCCAGGTTTAGTAATTCATTAATGGAATCAGATACAAAATTTAAGTTCTTATAATAAAAGAAGAAAAGTACTTCATATGTTAGATTTAAATTGGGTAAAATGCTTCATATTAGCAACTATCTAATTCTTTAGGCATTACAGATATTTCAGGCTCTAACATGAGCTGAAAACAACAGAAAAGCTTTTTCCAACTAAATAACTCTTTCATTGTGCCACCTGTAAATCAGCATCCTCACTTTCCATATGAACCTTCACTATCTACGGTAATTGATAATTAACAAAACATACCTGTACCAATGCTTTTTAAAGCTAATTCAACATATCTACAGATGCATTTTTACATTTATTATGTTCAGAATTATTAAACTTTTTAATGAACTACAGATAACAGCTTCCTATAGTTAAAATGACCATTGGAATGGAAAATGAAATAACCTGAGCTGCAGCTTTTGTTAGTCTCCAGTTTGACCAGTGTTTGATGATGATCATGATACCTGTTATTTAATCTAAAAAGTCAGCTATCAATTAAAATGTCATTACATGACAGAAAAAAAAAAAAAAAAAAAGGTAGTACCCTCCCTGTACTAAAGTGAATGTGGCTTGAGGATTGACCCAAAGTGAAGAAACTGATCCCTCCTCTACTTAAGAGCAGCCATGCACACTCTCTTATCTCTGCTTCACTTAGTATAAAAATGTGCATTGTCAAGGAAACTGAGATTTACTCTTTTCTGTCAATTACAATATTCACCCATCATATAGGCCCCCTGAATTCCACCAGTACCCTCACTGATTTTCTAATTTCTCCAACAAGAAACTTTATTAGACAGGAGACTATAAGCATGTCATACCCAAAATTTCCAGCAGCAGTCTAGGGAGTAGAAAATACAAGAGAATTCTCCCGTGCAAAAGGGATCTCTCCCATGACTGATGGGAGTGCTCTAGCAAATGAGGTAGTAGCCAAAAGAATTAAGTGTTGGCAACAGCAGCACCATTTCATCATGCAAGACTTTTGTTGACTTACTGTTTGCAAATCATCTGAGACTCCTTTGCTTCATGTTCTTTCTGTTTACTGAGTGGAAAACACGTTTGTATGGAATAGTTCAGAAAACCTAAAATCAGGTAAATTAACAGTGCATGTTACTTAAGACCAAAGTCCACTATATTAATCATGCATGGAAGAAGGTTTATCTTTTCTTCATCCTAAAGACATTACTTTCTCACCTAGAACTTTACAATAAAACCCCAGCAAAGGGTATCCAAAATAATCCAATCTTCATTATTTTCCAAGTAAATAAGCAGGTTCTCTATTCTGAATACAGTTTCAGTTGTTAATGACAGATTAATTAATGACTGTGTGTAAGTACTGAAAAATCATGGGAATAATGCTTTAGCTTATCCCATTTGGAATCTGGAATACATAACGCAAAATTCCTCAAATAATTATGCCAACATAACTTTCCTTTAGTTCTTGTTACCTAATTATCATAACTTTCAGGCTCACTGAAAATGTCATCAATGAACAATAAACTGCACATTGAATAGACACCAACCACTGAGAAGTAAACAAAGATAATATTTGTTTGGTTAGAACACAGAATTTTAAAAAATCCATGAAAACTTGAAATAAATTACTGTCTTTTTTAACTTATTTTTATTAAATGTTCTGCAAGGCACAATATCCTGTCTTCTTTTTAATATCAGAGATCCAGAAGGCTTCAGAAGTTTATCTACCTGCTAAATAGGAATGGTACCCATAGATGTTGATTCTACATTGATTTTAAGGGACACCACTGTTACATTCTCTAATGACAGAAATTACATGAAGTTTAAACCTTTGCTTCTTAGCAACCTGCTATTCTCTAAACCCTGCTGAGTACCTGTTCTCTGATACACATATATTTTTAGCCCCATGTATTAGAAAATTCATTCATGTAGTTGATCAGAAGCACGCATGGACCTGCAATTATGTAGCATAAATCCAGTGACTATAAAGTAGTGGTTACATGCAGGAGGTGAACTGAAAAAGCAAGCAGACAGGTAGCAGTGGAGGGCAGAAGCTGATACCATTGGGACTGAAGATAAACCCCTCCATATGGGGTTATGAAACTCATTTCCTCAACACAATTAACGAAGTTTACTACAGCTACATGATTTAATCATTGTTAAACCAATACTGTTACATTCAGAACCTACTAGAAACATACTACAAATTGTCACAAAGAAACAGGGCTTGTTTACTCCCCATTACAGTGTCAGTGAGTCAAAAAGTTGATCTTAAACAACAAAAGCTTGACAGAAGAAAATGCCACCAGCTCTGTCAGACTCCTGGAAGAGAAAGTCAAGGCTCAAATGATAGCGTTGATCTTTGACTGCAACTATAAAACAAGTCAGTTTCTTCAAAGCTAAACCTAACACTTCAGCCAACAATAAGGAATCCTTTCGTTTTTCCCCATGTGATGAACTTTTTGATGTCATAAGCTCTGGATATTTATAATCACACTAAAAAGACACTAGCTAGGTAAACGTATATGACCCAGACCCATAAACAGTCACAGAACTGTTTTTCCTGACTGATACTATTTTTCCTTTTCTCACCTAAATTCCAGTACCAAGACTTCTTATTAATAAGAACTACTTTAAGGTTTTAACTAGCTTTTAACTTTTTTTTTCTTTCACTATCTAAATCTGAAGAAGTGTTCAAATTTGTTCACTAACAAAATGCCAAAGTATCTGCAAATTGGATTGCTACCCACAAGACTTCAAGAGAAAACTAAAATTCACCCCGTTTAAACACTAACAGCCTTAAGATACATTACTTCATACTCTTAATTCAGATAAAGGTAATTAAAAATACCATGGTTTCTGTTCAGAAGTTATCCTTAGTTATCCTTCCTGAACTCCTGATTCTCAGCATCACCTCTAATGTCCTACATATTTCTTCCCATCCTTATTTCACAAATAATTCCAAGTTAAAAAAAAAAATACTACAGTCACTAAGTCTCTTTCGGTGTATCTTCCAGTATAGATTTCTCCTGCTGTTCATTAAAAATCAGAATCATCAACACTTTCTAATTTTAGGTACAACTTTATTTGAAATAAAATTTGAACCCATACAAAGTAAATTAATGTTAACATTCTGCAAATACCATAAGCACTAAAGAGATAGTAACAGCAGAAATAAACAGTTAATGACTAGAAACAGACCCAGAAACAAGGGAGAGACAATAACTTGATTGACTGGTGCACACCCTCTTCTTCCTACCTATTATCTCCAGTAAATTTATCTTGATATAACTATATTGTTCAATTTAAGTTTGTTTAACTGCAGGTCTTCCCATCACTGAAGTCAACAGTGAAGTCACTCAGGATTTACAAGTACAGACCAATTTTTAATTCCTGGAACTAATATTAAACATCCAAAAATCCCAGGATTTCACTGTTCACCTTCATGAGCCAAGTGCTTATTCAGCAGGCATACAGGAAGTAATGCATTATTTCACTTAACTATACTAACAATTTATTATCCATTTTACATAAGAATTCATAACAGTAACAACCGTATTGTTTGACACGCAGCAAAAACATATGGGAAACCAACAGATATTTCCTCTGACCTCTGTCAGATCAATTAATTTCTGTAACAGAGACAAATGCTTTCAGAATAGCAGAGACAGGAGAAATCCTCTCAAACACCAGAAAGCACCAAAGAATATATGCTGTGAGGAAATGAACTACGTATAAAAAATAAACTGCATTGCAGTAATTCTCTATACTACTATTAAAAATGTTTTAAGTAATTGACAGAATCACATGCAGTACTTCACAGTAAACCAATTCCATGAAATCATATACTTGCCAGAAAGAGATGGCATAAGCTACCTATCCAGAGTGCTTACCATTACAAACATCCATTTCATGTTAATGTTAAACTTCCACAAACAAAGCAAGTAATATTACACAGAAAGAAAAAAGAAAATGGCTTAACTAATGAAACCAGTTAAAATCCAAAATAAACCCCTCAACCATAAACAACAGGAAAAATGCCCATGTAGTTTTTATACCCTGTACTTCCTAATTTTCTCTACTTTTACTAATGCAAAATTCATCAACTTAGGAAACATATACCAAGTTGTTTAACATTTTTTCTTGTGAGGGACTACCTCCAGGGTGAAAAGAGGTACACTATGAATACAAATTTCTCATGATCTAAAATGTAAAAAGAAATACGCTGCATCTCAATCTTCTAGTCACATGACAAGATAACGTGAAGATGACATCATTCAAGAATTACCAAGATAGTTAGGTGATTAGTTATTACTCTGGGACACCATTCAAAGCTAGGGCTTTTTTTTATTCATTCACCCTCCTTTATTCCACATGCTGGGCTAGAGAGAGATTCCCCAAACAAAAATTTTCAATTCACTGACTGTATAACTGATCAAGTCAGTGAACTGAAGAACTAAAACTACTATACAAAGTAGAAGGTCTTAATAAATCCAAGTCTAATTTACTTTTACTCTTGCATATTTCAAAATGCTTTGCTCTCAGTCCCAAGTCTAAGAATAAGCCACTTCACCAGCTGTAAGCTACCACAGAACAGTTTTGCCTGGCTTTTTTCCTATGTATGTACATTCCAGTGCTCTTCTAGGAACAGTAGTTGTGTTCTGTTGAGAATGTTCTACCTACCTTCTTAAGATCAAGATTCATTGAAAGCAAAGAAATTATTTGCTTATTATACTATGCATATATGTAAGGTTTATGTATTCAATTTAGAAATCTAATTTGCTTAGATGTATACAAAGCACCTTTTATACTAAATATTAAAAATCTCCCAGTACCTAGTATGGTTTTATTAAAGAGATGTAAATCTAAATAATTAATTAAATAAATAAAACCTTTACTTCTTTAGAGAATTAAGAGAACAGGTGGTTCTTGGAAGAGCATTTCATGAACTGTTATAACCAAGATAGACTGGGTGACACAAGCATATACATCAAAATCCCCCAGAGCTGAATGGTCAAAGATGCATGACACCACGTACGACTACTTCAATTAATGACTGAAAACAGCTTTGGCAGAGCTAGGGCTCCAAGAGGAAGGTATCAAAGCAAATGCATGGGATAGAAGAGGGGGCTTCTCTCTCTTTCACCTATGCAAGAATTCAGATATCAGTTAAATGTTTGGGGTTTTTTTCATTTGTTTACATGTACACATGATTTCAAAGTCTGATTGCATCTCAATTTCATTTCACTGTCTGTCATACTTTACCCGTGTCTTCAAGGCAATATATCATAATGGTGGCATGGACTTTGAGAGGAACTGACAGTAAAATAGCTTCAGCCTCAGAAAAGGTAAATGTCAAATGGAAACAAAAATACTTTGGAACATTTATAAAGATAGTGAAAGTACAGAAATGTCTCTCAAGTTATAGGGAAGAGGTTACCATATCAGAAGGGACTACACGGAAAGCCACAGCATCCAGTGGATGCTATAAACAGACACTGCAATGAATCATGAGAAACCCATTACTACTAGCTGCTACAACAGAATTCTGGAATTGACACTTGCTTTGGTTTCTTCAAAACTAAGCAAAACAAACAAGAAAAAAAATGACATGGCCGTAACATTTCACCAAGCAAAATTCTTAACTGTAGACAGGAATTAGTCTCAAGTGAAATGGCAGTTAATTTATTGTTGTCAGTTCAGGATACTTTTCAATGATGAAATCATTGCAAACTGTTGCTCAGGATATTGAAAGATAAATAGTCTCACATTGAAAAAAATTAAATCACTACCCAGCCTTCACTTACTCTGAAGTTAAGCTGAATAACAATTTCAGAAGTTGTCTGGTCAGGGAAAGTAAGAAACATTAGTTGAAATACAATACTAGCAATCTAGAGACTTGCTGACAACTTAAAAAAAAAATAATAATAATAAATTAAGAGGGAAAAGTGCAGACAGTATACAAAGCACACCAAAAAGAGTGTCATCTTAATGTCACATACTACTATGGGTATCTTTCTTTCCACAGAAAACTGAATATTTGAGAAAAATGAGAAATCCTTAACTACTTTTTCTCTAAAAATCATCTTTGTCATCATTTTCACCACTACAGTTCAAAATGAGGTGCTCTTCACCAGCTCCACTTCATCTTACCATATATTCATATTACCTGAAACCTTACTGTTTTCCTGTTGTTTTTAATAAGACCCATGCATGTAAGAGTCAGCTGGCCTATACAGCTAAAATTCTCATTTTTCCCCACTTATCCATACAATCCAACTCACCTCCCGACACAGTGTGCAACTTCTAAAATACTCATTGCAGTGGATACCAGCCTTCGATAACCATAAAAGTGGTCTCTAATGATCAAGCCTCTCATCAGCATTTTTACACTATTCTTTTTCTTGACATCTTTATCATTATATACCATTTAAGGACAATCAAAAACGATCTTACTTAAAACCCCTGTAAAAGTCTGTATCCCATTACTCCCACAAATCCAGTGAGCCAATATAATCTGCTTCAATACCTACAACTCTATCTTTATTGGTAGTGCATTTGTTCTTCCTTGCCACATTTCTTTTCTAGTGAGAAGTTATGTGCCGCTAAGCTGCCTACTGTGGTTAACTCGCAACACTACCTTACAATTATTTCTGTTGCTGCTGGACCTACTCACGGCTTGGAAAAACAGAAGCAGAGGAGCTTAACATGCAACAAGAATTAGACAAAACATTGAGACACACACTGTAATAAACAAAACACAGTAATAGCCAACTTGAGTTCAAGACACACCTTTTGTTTTGTTGCGTTTGATTTTATTCTATTTTTTCAGAAGGTAGAATCTTAAACTATGCTAAGTTCTTTCCTATTCAGGAAAGTCCACAGCTGCAAATATTAGGACAGAGTCAGACTGCACAGAAATGGGTAAGACGGATCTAAAAGAAATCTGATAAACAAACAAACAAACAAAAAATATAAAATAAAATAAGCAAAGGCAAAAGACACTTGCTACGCTATTCAATGCCTGCTAATAAGTCCTATGTCAAAGGTCTTCCTCTTAAACCTACTGGTTTAAGTCCTGGTTACCTATTTCCTACCCAGACATTCTTCTCTCTCAAGCTCACATAGCTTGAGTTGGAGTGATTCATTACTTCCAGAGGGGATGGTCTAAGTCTGAAGATTCTGAGTATTACAGAAAATAGATTACCCTGACTCTTACTGAAAGCCATCTTGGAACACCAGCAAAAGACTTGCTATCTGTATTAGGAGGTGTGTAACATGCTCATGGACTAAATGATAAATAACAGCAGCTCTAGAAAGTGAAGCACCCTAGTCAACCTAAAAAAAAAAATCACAGCATGAATCTATCGACACAGTTTTATCCCAACCTGAGAAAGCTGTTACAAGGAGTAAAATGATGTTCATCCAGCCCACATTTGCCCTCTTCTCCAATAAAATTATTCACAGTAGAAATTATAACCATGACTGATCATGCACTATTACTGTAAATTAATGTAAAAATCTAGTCTCACCCAACAGCTATGAAACAGCAACAGCATGCTCTAATTCCTGGTATCTGTCAGTTTTGACTAGTGACCTATAGGTAGAACTGCATTTTTTTCTTCTAATGTACAAGACCTTTGACAGTTTAGCAAAAACCCCAAAAGACCAGTAAAAAAAAAAAGTTTAACATACTAAAACCAAATTATGACTTTCTACAATCACTGTGGCTGTAGAGTGCACAAGAGTGCTATTCTTGGATGTATTTTCAACAGCTGATAGTGCCACTTGTTCATTCTGAATGTGTACCTCAATCCATCTCAGTCATGCACAACATCAAAGTGGAGCTATGTCCAGCAACAGCAGCTGTGAGGCTTTTGCTCCTCCCCACTCCTTTTCATAAGGACTGAACCTTGTGATAAATGGATTCTGCATCTGAGGGTAAAGGCAGCAAGACTTCACCAAGTACATGTCTGACGTCATCATCAGATGATATTAAAAAATTATTAACTTGCATCTGTACAATACATGTATTAATTTCTTCTCAAGTACAAAATTCATATTACTCTGGACAAAAGTCCTAAGAGATGAAAGACTGGACAGCTAGAAGCTGTGTCAAATCAACAAGCAACTTCAGTGATCAGAGGTGGGGAATAAAAGCAATAAGCAAACTGCTCAGGTCCATATACAGTTCTGAAAAAAAAAATGTAGTCTGAAAAGGGCCACAAACAGTTGTTAATTAGCTAGAAATGGAGAAGAGTATATCCTGTTCCATACTTACCTCATTCTATCTATCCTTTAAATATCTTTCCAACTTCCTGACTTGCAGTTGAGCCTCAGATGTCATATTGCACTTGAATCAAGCAATCCTCAAATCAAGACTCATGGGCAGCATAATAAATAAAAGTTGGGAACACTGCAAAATTCAAAAAACCCAAGTAGCTTTCTACTAGGTGAAATTCAGCCTGACTACAGAAGGGAACCTTGTGAAAAAGGGACAGGGACACTAAAATCCCAAGTGTAAAATATAGTGCCTTACACAAAGCCAGAGCAGGAGAAAAGGTAAATCAGTTTGTTGGATTTTGTAGAAATGCTACATAGGAACAAATTTTAATTTAAAATTAGAACTAACTGCCCAGAATGAACTTATTTAAAGTAATATGCGAAGTACTAACATAAAACTTGCAAGGGCATTTCAGGCTGCCATAAGTACTTCCTCAGAAAATTGTGAAGTAAATTCACAACAAAAAGGTGAAGTTTACCTTCATTAATAAAACATTCTCGTTTCTTCTAACTTGCTACCTTCTTTGAAAAACAAAAAATAATCCAAATCCTAACAGTAACACACATAGTCCATCAATCCAAAATGTTCACTGGTTTATACCTTTTTTTTTCTAGCTTTCAAGACACTGACTTTTGACTGAATGATCTAAAGGGTTTTTGTGCACAATGAACATATACCACTGATGTATTCAGAAGAAATCTTTCCACTGATTGAGATACGAGTTTCTTCACATTACAGGAAATCAGAAACTTCCTGCCTGTTGCACTTCCCACTACTTGCACTCATTCTCCCACCCTAACACAAAAATTAGATTTACAGGAGTCCAGATTTCTGCATACTTCAAAAGGAAAGAATCTTTTCAATATTATCTGCTACATATTTTCATGAAGCAGTAAAACCATCAGGGCACAATCAATATAAGCTTTATGTATAAAGGTGAATCTACAAGGAAAACCAAATAAGGTGAAATCTTTGACCTGTAGGCCTCAACTACTAATGCATCATGCATGAACATTATCAGGCATAACATACTTCAAAAGGTATTGTCACAAGTAGCAGTTGCAGTCTACAAAAAAATACACATATATAAAAGAATTGCCCAGTTATATATCTGTATCTGAATTTATTAACTGTTTCTCAAACTGTGTATATTTATTAGCACCATAGGCATATGTGTAAACGATGTAAATTAAAAATGAGCCAGGCCTAAAGGAGGAAACACTATGCTATTGACTCATGAATAACTGAAAGACTAGCAAGGCTCTCATTTTTTTTTTTAAGTACATGGTTCCAATAGAAATAAAAGGCTGCAGGTGTTCAAAGCCACACTGTTGTGAAAGAACAGGTAAGTTTTATAGGAAGTAGGGCATGCAAAAAAGTAGCAGTATCAGCTGAAAGCCACTCACTAAAGAAATTAATAGCTCCATTACCCTCCCCAGCACAATTATCAAATAACCTAGCAGATCTACAACAAGAGAAATCTACTAATTGTCTACTTATATTTGTCCCATAAGCATTAGTACTCTTTTCCTTATATCTATTTTTTCATTCTACTTCTCAATTTTCTTTTACATAGTCCACTATTTAACATGTTTAAATTACTTCTCATGTCTCCTACTTAAAAGGCTCATTTAAATTGTATGATTTATTAAATATTTTACAGTGTGCTCCTGTATTAGCTTTGATGAGGTATTATAAAATCTGGGCTCTATCCGGAGCTTCCCCTTTTAGTTGTTTTTGGCCTTGAACCCACTCCCCTCTCACTGAAAATGATTAATGCTATTTTCCTGTATAGATGAAAGACTCTGCAAATCTCCTAAATGTTAACCATGAATACTCCAGATAATGTTTAGTCAAGAAGATACAAGAAATCCAACTACTACCTTAACACTGGATCCTCTTATTCAGATTGACAGTGCAGCAAGCACTGTAAATAAAATTTATGAAATAAACGTGAAACATATCATTACAGGCTTAAAAAGCTCTACTTGTAAGTTTGGCCTCTTTTACATCTGAAAGGTCAATGGGAACACTGACAAACCCTTTAAAAGCAGAGATGATAAAGAAACAACTAATGGCTTCAGAAAATAATTTTAATTTTGAAAGTGAATCTGTTGGGGAAGATCAGAAAAATATATCAACAGTTTTCAACTCTGCAACATGTCAAGCTTCAATCAGTAAAATGTAGGCAGATTCTTATCCAGATAGAGATGTTGCCTTGATGTGAAAAATGACAGAGTAGAAAAAAAGGTTGGAAGAAAGAATGTGTATATCCACATCATACAGGATGCAGGAATCACAGGTCACATCCACCAGTGGTAATGGAAAATTTCAGGAACCAGAATACAATCACATTCATCAACATTATGTGAGATTAATGATGCTAAAAATATAAGTAAACGGGCAGCATACTGGCAAATCAAAGTTGTTGTTGATGCATCTAAAGCACAGCAGATAACAAATAATCATCAGCAGTGCTCAGGTAACTACTGAGCTCTAAGCTGCTCTTAATAATTCAGGAGAGAGTGCTGAGCATGACAATGGGAAGGTAAATTATAAATACAACATTGCAAAATCTGTAAAAAGATTACATATTTCCACAGATAATGAAAACACCCAGCTATATAAAATTACATATATTTAAAAAAGTAAATACTAGGGGGAAGAACACTCAGGATCAGCACCATAAACCCTTACAAACTGGCAAGAATTTAAGGAGCTCCACAGTATGGTGTTTATTCCTTTTTTTTTTTTTTTCTTTTAACTTTCTTTAAAACACCTGCTGTTGGCCACTGTAAGTGACAAAACAATGGCCTGGATGACAATTCATTTGATGCCAGGTACAACTTATGCTGACATGAGCGTTAAGTCTAAATCCCAAAAATGTTTCCAGAAAGATTCTTTAAAACTTTCAACAAGTTCCATATGTTCTCAAAATTCAAGTCTATTCTCAATACACACCACACAGCTATATTTCTTCACATCAGGAAAAAGGCCAAAAGTACATTTGTGTAAAAACTAGAGATTAAATAAAAATACTACTTATTATCAAGCAGGCACAAAAGAGCTTTCAAGAACATCATTCAGGCATTCATCACCTGATAGTTCGGAACCAAAGGATATTGACTATATGTGGGTCTAAGGTTTAAGTAAGACAGCTCAGAAGGTAGTAACAGCAGAGGTCTGTTAATGACCATCAGCTCAAATTAGAGAACATTAGGATTTATTTGTTGTAAGCCCATATTTGTAATGTGCTGAAAGAAAAATGTCAAACTGAAGTCTTTAATAATGAAACCTGGTATTTCAGGACCTTAAGCAGCCAACAGTAAAATATCAAGTTTCTAATAGCACTCACCATACCAACACTAAGAAATTATCATATATCCCAACGTAAGAGCTAAAATGTATAAATCACTGGACTAGAAATTGGGGATAATCTAAGAATTACTGGTCATGATCAGATTACATTGCCAGAAAATTACATTCCAGAAAATGGAAGCTTCCTTAAGAGGCCTTTCACCTCCAGTCAGCCTAACATCCCACAAGGAAGCCAGCTTGGGCTACAGCTTATCCCAGATGTTCAAAACATGATGTTTTTGGGGAAAAAAAAAGAAGATCAACAATGTACAAAAGGGAAGGCTAGATCACCATCAACCCAAATTAGAGTTATGGAGTGTAGAAGAAACCAAGAGACATAAAGCATCGATATGTGACAAAGCCAAGAGCATTAGTAACAAACCACCTCGGCAACAGCTGATGCCCATGATTAGACAGAGGTAGCACAAGTGTTAAAAATCATAAAGACCAAAAATAGTCAATAAATACTTTCATTCTATAGTTAGAAAGATTCAAAATGCTATAATTGTATCATATTATATTGATTTTCTTTCCAACTCATTTGTTAAACAGATGTTCCAGATCAGATGTTAAAAAACACTGTTAGACAAACATTTTAAATCAGCATACTTGTTAAACTTATCCAAGAGACCTAGAGTAGTCATCCCAGCAAATCTATGATCTGTTGATGTTCTTTTAAAACTATGTATTTTAAAATCTGTATCTGTCTTTAAATGCTAGGGACTGCCACTGTGCAGAGGAGTGAAAACAGTGTCAAAGGGACAAATCAAGTTTTAAGACAGCCTGCTAAGACAGAGACTTCAGACAAGATAGCAAGAACAAGAAAGAAAGACAGATGCACTCAAATGTATTCAAACAATAATTGCATGCCTTATTTTTAAATAGTGGAAAAGATGAATCACTGAAACAAGTCATCCAGGGAAGTGGTAGATTCTCAGTGTCTTGATACACTATTACAAAAAAAAAAAAAAAAAAAAAAAACCAAAAAAAAAAAAACCAAAAACCAAAACCCAAAAAACCAAAAACACACACACACAAAAAAAACCAACAAAAAAACCCCCACAAAACCAAAACCTTAGCCAACCAGAAGTTCAGAAAACCAACCCTGAGACAAAACAGTGAAATGTGAAAAGGTGAAATATCCATGTTGATGTATTAAGATAGATTTGACCCTCACTCTAATGCACCACTACATGATGCAGTACTAAACGCAAGTGAACTTAAACTAGCACATGAGCTTTTCAAATACACACAACTATATTATTACCACGCTAATAATTTTCTTTAATAAACTAAAAATAACAGTTGGCCAACCCACTAACAAAACAAAAAGCCCCTTAAATTTTACATAAGGAAAATGTTGGATTTTTTAAAATAGAATGCAGGATACTATGACGCTGTCTCTTTTCTGCTGCATTTAGTTCAACATCAGTGACACATGATTCTTTCTATTATTTTCGAATGATTCCCAACCAGACTTTGGGTCATGTTATGACTCAATGCTTTTGGGAAATCTACATCTAACCATCAACAGAGGCAAAATACCAATTTCTATTCTGTCTGAGAAATCATCAATCTTTATCCAAAATATGCTAAATGTTGAATATTCATCTCAAAGGTCTGGAAGGAGTTTGCCTAATTGCTCCAGCTTAGTTCTTATCTCAACACTCGAAAGTATAAATATGGTCAACCATTTCTCCTCAAAGACTGTCACACACAGATTCCCGTAAGATTCAGAGAAATTATGTGGGGGTTTTTTCTACTCAACGTCAATAAAAAGAATATGAATTAGTAGATTACAATGTTATCCAAAATGACAGGGATCTCAAACTCAGCATCATTTCTATGTCCTTTTTTTAAAAAGGATTTGACAGAAGTTGCAACATCAGGAAAAAAAACCTGACAGTTGAATAACTGATAATAAACATTCTTAAGTAAAACACAGACCACAATAGCAACTTTCCTAAAAACTGGAAATGGTAACAGCTACACCTCTTCTTTTAGAGGTCAAAACAAAGAGTTTAAGGCTTACTAAGGTAACAACTAAACACAAGCAAGAAACTCCTATGAAATTTAACAGCCTTTTTCCTCTAAGGACAAAACTCAGCCAAAGATCTGTGTTTTTATATACTACAGACTGAAGTGCCTTGGGCACTTTCCTGGGCTAGAAGAAAAAACACACAAAAAACTATACCGTATTTACAACAGAGCAGTGTAGAGTCTAAGACAAACAGTTTAGATAACATACCACATTTGCACTCTGCAGACATCGCTGGCTCCTGATCCAAAATGCTCTTACACGTGCTAATCAACAAAGCCTCAAATGGACTAGGAACTGATTATCTTAGAAACTGCCTCTCCTCCACAATTCTCAGCAACAGCTGCTGTCAATTATGGCAGCATACCTAACAGTTTAAGATAAAACTCCTAAGGATGTAGCACAAAGTAAACTTTCTAAGACTTTGACAACAGAATTCCTTTCAGGGCAAAGCGTAAAATAGTTTTTTGCATATCCCTTCCCCAGTGAAAAATGAAGCTGTAATAGCAACAACAACCCAGAGACAGTGGAGATGATCTCTAGCGTAAATCATAGGCAGGCAGAGAACATATAACACATTTCCACCAAATCACATTTTTCTTTCACATTAATATGAGATATCAAAGTCCAAAAGATGCAGGTGCAAACAGAAGAGAAAAGAACAATATTTAAGTAAAGGCAACAATGTAACACAAAGAAGGACAAACATGAGGGGAGTGTTTCTACTTCTATTTCTCAAAGGTAAGCGCCACACTTGCAGGTGGTACAGAATTTTGAGAATGGCCCTGAACCACTTGTGTGATAAATGAGCTTTGCTAATAATACAGCAGAAACTGAAAAACTATTTGGAAAAAAAATAATCTAGTTTGGGGCTTTCCTCAGATTTCTAAAGTGAAATGAAGTGAAACATGCAAGAATCCCGTCAGCTTAATTAACTGTTAAACACAGCTACCAGTACAAGCATTATTTAGTCACCTTCCCATCCACAAAAGTGGAGAACAGACTCGTATTTTCATTTCACTAACAAAAAGATGCCATTAGTATCTTTCTAAATGCTCAGTTTTCATAGGCGTTTACTATATCTGCAGTATCTAAATTATGAAACCAGCATAAAATCTAGAGGGGAAAAATATGCACTTATATGTAAAAATAGTAATTGCTTATGGTATCATACTTCGTTATGAAGTTCATTATGTAGGCTCACAGATCATACACCTGTTGTTGGCTCAGCAGCAGATTAGTCAAAAAAAAAAAAAAAACATTAAAAACTTTAAAAGTCAGCAATTTCTTTGCAGCAGGCTGTGTCTAATATTGTGGTTACCTGATAGTCTGAATGTATTACAACACAACCTTGATTGTAACAACTCTGGTAATCACTATTATTATATATACACATATGACTTTTACAGTAACAGCATTTGGGCCATACATGGGCCACGTGTATCAGTAAATAAGAAGTTTGACCACAAGTAATTGGCAATTGTGATAACTCATGATTATTACATTTATTAATAAAAAAGGACTGGTTTTAAAAATAGAAATCATTATTATCTACAAAGTCCTTTTTTTTTTTTTTAGATCTTGCAGTATTTACTCACAAGTTGCAAATGCAACAGTGGATGATAATTCAAAGAGAGGTGGGATCTACAATTAATTCAACTGTATGTCTCATGACAAATTCTTAAAAATATTTTCAGTACCAAAAATTAGCCATTTATTTGGAATATTTTGGAAGCTTTACTTTTTAGAGAAGGTATTATCGGTAAACAGTTGAATTAGCATGTGGCAAGTAACAGATCTGACAAATAACAACTTTAATGACGTTTCATTTGTCTGAAAGAAAATACTTCTCTTGTGAGGTGCTTTTTAACAAGGTTGCAGAGTGCTTTGTAAGGGAAGATGAGCAGGATTACTGAGAGTGAAGCGGTGCATGGATGTTGGGGAGCTGAGTGGCAAACTAGAAAAGTCTCCCAAGTCCCACCCAGGTACATTTTGATCATGATTCTTCTACGTATATACCAGTCCGGTGCATATATACCACCCAAGCAATGTTACGTCAGCATGATGGAACAACTATTTCTTAAAAGCAGACCATAAAGCCTCCAGGATTTGTCATACCATAGGACAGGTAGCTAAACTGAACTACTGATGTACAGCAATCTAAGAGTCCAGAACTCTCAAACAGCTAAACTGTACTAACCAGAGCCCTAGCACTGAAACCCAGACTTGTACATCACTTGAACTACTAACTGTATCCTAAAGAAAAACAAGCGCAACAGTTAAACATCTACCACACTGATGGCAACAAACTGGACAGCTAGCACAGACCGAGTCAGATAGGTGAGAACAGGGAGGAAGAGAGGCTGTGGCACAGGAAAAGTGGAGGGAAACCAACCTTCTTCTAAAAAACTCTTTTTCAAGGCCTGGAGGAAAACCAAAGAACTCACGAAGACCTTAATTTTCCTCTTCAGCCGCCAGAATCAGCGCCACTAACAATAATTTAAAAAATAAAAAAAAAATCCAGAGGGGGAAACCTCGTGACAAATCTGCCTCCTCCTCCCTCGCTGCTTTCACCTCCCAGAAACAAGGCTCTGACTCCAGAGATCCCTGCCGGGGAGCACCTGCCCTCAGCCCGCCCCGGGCCGAGCACCGGGCCGCCGCCCGCTCCGGTGGGCAGCCCCGCGGGACGGAGCGTGAGAAGGCCAAGGAGCGGCGGCCCGGTGCGCGCAGGCCTCGCCGCCCCGGCCGGCCCTCCTGCTGCCCACTGATGGATGGGGGGCAGAGGGACACGGGCGCTGCCGCCGGGGAAAGGCCTCGGCGGGGGCCGGGGCAGCTTACTTTGACTGCAGGGCGGCCGGCGGGGACGGGGAAAGCGGGTTAAGGGGAGCAGATGCTCTGGGGCTGGTTTTACCTGCTGCTGCTGCTGCCTGCAGTGGCATGAAGATCTGGCTCAGCCTCTCTCTCTCTCTTTCCCTCCCTCCCCGCCTC
>JANIJG010008013.1:5514-39986 GCA_024611175.1 Megaceryle torquata | reverse complement strand
CTTGACAGAGCTCTGAGCAACCTGCTCTAGTTGAGGATGTCCCTGCTCTCAGCAGGGGGGTTGGACTACATGACCTCCAGAGGTCCCTTCCAACCCAGACATTTCTATGTACCTGTGTGTGGGAAAATGTATTTTGTTAACATTTATTTTCACTTAAGAGGCATTCATTTCAAAGTGAGTTCGGAGATATAAAAATAACAGAAATATGCAAGGGAAAAAAAAAAATAAGTTCAACATTTTTCGTAAGCTTTGCTCCCATCTGTTAGATTGAAGTACTCAATTAGATACAAAACTATTACTTTGACTTAGATAGCATCTGTCCTCCAGAAAATACAATGTCATTTACAGAGGATTCATTCAGCCACAACGCATTCCAGAAAAATAAGTATTATTAAACTCCATTTAGCAAACAAGATGTCTGAGACAGTGGAAAGTTGAGTGAATTACCTGTGAACTGAGTGAATTACCTATGAACTAATACAAAGTTAAGGACACATAAAGAAACCAAATCCAAACATCTTGTTCCTAATGTCACATTTTAAACATGATGCTAGGTAAACTAGATACAATTTTACTGCTTATGGTTTTAAGCTGAATGTTAAGCAATGTTTTTAGACAATTCCACAACAGACAACAAAACTCTTCAGAATAAAAACAGCTTGAGAATGCAAAAGGGTACTTTTCCTCACTTTTTTGCTTTCTAATTTGTCAACAATATTAGTGGTGGCATTAAATACACCCGCTTTGAGGGTATTTTTTTTTACCAGCTTTGCCTGATGCTGTACTGGATGCAGTACTTAATTTTTCTGAGGTGAACTCCTTTTAACGGTAAACTATACTCTAGTCAGTTGGAGACCTATATAGGTTGCTTGAAAACCTCATAATCAGGTGGGTTTGGACCATGGCTCACAAGAGTTAAGGAGAAAGTAAAGAATAAGGGAGAGAACTGTCAGTTGATAAAGACACAGAAAGAAAGAACTGATTCTCAGCAGCACAGACTCTTGGAGACAGAAGAAAAGCAAAGAGAAAAAATGGAAGCTACAATACTTCGCATTGTGCTGTTAGATTTGGTTATTAATGCTGTTTTTTTAAGTGCATAGCAACAGCCCTTGATGATCTGCTGTAGCTGGGCTGAATCTTTAAACCATGTTTTCTGGAGGACAGGTTGGATTCCTCTTTCCCTTCGCTATTTACGAGAAAGGTAATGAAAGCAGAAACTTAGCACACCTTGCACCAACAGCTGCACACCAGCACAGAACCATCCCATACCAGGAAAGTATGTTCATTGCTAGCCATGAGAGTTTTATTACAACATGGTGCAAACTGGCTAGACAGAGGGAGATGAGGGAATCCTCTCAGTATTCGATAAAAATCTGGGACAACCTCTGCTGTCATCATCGTGAATACAAATCCATCTACCATGGTGAAACATGACTGAAAACTAACTGCCTCTAACCTTTTATTTTTTTCCGGCAACAGCTGCAGTGATACGGCCATGATCATACACAGGGATGCATTCTTAGTGTTTGGATAAGACACATCTAAATGACAGTCTAATAGAAAAAAACCAAACACTTCCAAAACAAAATGCAATAGTAATTTTCTATTTAAATTATGTCCCAGAGCTTTAGAGCAACTCTTAGCCTTCAAAAGTAGAAAATAAATTTTATTTATGTACTTTACCACTTGGAAGAATGGGAAGATCAATGAACTGCAGCTTACATTAGAGATATATTTTGTGACTACATGCTGGTCTGTGTCTGAAAGTGTTTGAATTGCTCAGGATGAGAAGAATCATTATGACAGCCTAGTCTGATTTCTCAGAACTTAAGACAAAGCGGGGGTACTTGAAGATAGCAAGGTTGTTCCCCCTGCGGACAAGAGAATGCTCATATTTCCCTCACTGTAAAAATGTGCAATTGTAACATCAAAAATCTACT
Source organism: Megaceryle torquata (assembly GCA_024611175.1). Lineage (NCBI taxonomy): Eukaryota > Metazoa > Chordata > Aves > Coraciiformes > Cerylidae > Megaceryle > Megaceryle torquata. The sequence goes on along the minus strand of JANIJG010008013.1, from coordinate 38,046 downwards.
TCTCAGGTTGGTACTTGCAATTATTGATCAGGCCTCTAAAATTCTTTTCAAGAACTATGTAGGACAAAATTTAAAAGTATTTCTCTTAAGAAAGTTTCAGAGTGCTCAAGTCACTTATACAGGACACTGTATATACTCCTGTCTTTTAACATTCTGCTGGATATCGTTACTCTGTCTCGGAAGGCATCATGGATTTCTGCAAACAGAATGTCTTTTTCTGGTGCAAACTCACACTGAAGTATAGAAGAAAACAGAATAAAAGTAACCCCTAAGTCCCAGGTTTTAATGTCATATATCCAACACCTGTATGTATGTGAGCGAGAAATGAAGGCTGACATTCAACCCTGAATAAATATGCATGAAAGAAACTTGAGAAGCTGGTTTACACAATAAACTGTGTATGTGTTTGCAGTGGCTATTTTTGGGCAGACCCACTGTTATGCTGGCTTCATTCTCCTCTTTTATCTGCCAACCAAGTTACTGAAAGATGAACTTCACCACCATTTTATTTGTGGCAACTCTCTTGGTTACTGACCTTGTTACTCCCACAGTGCTCATCCAGTCACTCAACACAGCTTGCCTTCAGCTCTTTGCTCAGCTTCCTCTTCAAAGCAAAGGTACTTCTCGAGCACTTTGTTGAACCAGAGCTACTTAAAAGCCACAAGCATATTTGTCATTTGGCAAAGAATATTATTGTTACGCAACTGACCTCGCCAGACTTTCTCAATTAGCACATATGTATTGTAGCATATGCTCAAGGGCTTTTTTGCAGTGCACTTGACTACAGTAAGCGTGACTCCCAGATGGAGCACTAACTTTGTATTACCCATGTTGCCCCCCATAAAATGTGTCTACATACAAATGAAGGAACACTGTTAGAAAAAAAAAAAGAAAGTGGAGCTAGAGAAAACACCCTGGTGTGGTTTCTTTTGATTATACGCCTGCTCTTTCGGTCTTTTCCACAATGCTAAAAATGAGTATCACAGATAGAGGGTGAGTGTTAAAGGCCCACTGAATACCGAACTTTTACTAATCTGTTACAACAGGAAACATCTGTGCTAACTTCAGTGTTTAATAGGTCTTCCCATTTCTCATTTCAGTTGTGGAACATCAGTATTTACAGGACACTGCCAAGAAAATGTTTGAATTCACGGTCACAGTCACTTCAAATCTAAAACTGATTTGTTGCTGTGAATCATTTCAACAACTATGGACTTTGGAATGCACTTAATCAATTATCCTATGGTTAATCAGACATCAAAGATCTTCAGTTCCAGAACTAACAAAGAATTAAATATTTCAATTTTTTTTTAGTAGGCTACATGCAGTTCCATTTATTTGAACAAAGTCAATGATTCTTTCACCATTCAGTAACACCACAGCTGAACTTTCCCATTATATGAATTATCTCCCGAGCAAGCTAATTTTAAAGATACAATTGGCACTAAAATGAACAATGGATCATTTGGTACCGAATTTTATATAGTACAACATACAGAGGGAAATCTTCAAAGAGAAATAGCTGTCTCTAGGAAACTTGTTTCTCAAGTGAACTCAGTAAAATATCTACCATACCTCTTCAGATAACCCCTTCCTACCTTCTTCTGCCCTGCCAAGAAGAAGAAGAAGGGGGCACACATTTACTGCAGTTAGTTCTTTCCTTTGTTAGATGCAATCTGGTTCCAGTAATAAAACTGTTGTGGGGCTGAAGGGAACAACAGCATGCTCCAACTCAGCAGCCAGATGGGAGGGAATGGGAATGCAGAAGTAAACCTGACTGCACAGACTAGCTAGAAGCACCTTCCATTGTCTGAAGAATTTTGCTGAAATCTTTGTCTAAGAACTTCTCAGCCTTTTTAGCTATTTTCTTGTCAATTAAACTGGGATTATCCTGACAGGGTGCATTTGGGGAGATAATGCCAGGCCATCCTCCTCCAGCTTAATTTGTGACATTTACTGTACACTGAGCACGTGTATTACTCAGTCAGCTGTGCAAAAATGTAGTTAACCATTCCTACCTAGAGGCACATTCGGTCTTTTCATTTTAAGATATCAACTTGTATTTTAAGTGGCTGGGGTGTACATAATTTTCAATTTCAAATAAATATGGTGCTCATGAAGGAGTGAAATTCTCTAGTGTCAGAGAATGACAAATGATCCATACCTTTACACCTGGCAAAAGCTTTTCCTACACATTGCCTCAGGGGGCTAAAACACAATCTGCAGATAATACACTGCTTAATACAAGCTAGTGTGACAGTCATATTCTTTAGTGGTGCTGATTTGCAGAACAATGCTGGACACTTGGAATAAAAAGTAATTCCATGCTAGTCTTATAGTCCTACCTTTAGAAATAAGCCATAAAAATTTAGGTATGTTCATGCTAGCACAATAAATAGGCATGAGCTTCTGCATTTTCCAGAAAAGCCTGCAACCGACATAATCCTGATAAAATCCAATCCCAAGGACCACATCTTCCCTCACTGTAGCAGTAAGCAGACTGAGAAGTCACAATGAACTTTCAAATGCCCTTATTACATCTGCAGGAATAAAATCAGGCAACTGATTACAAAATCTGCTGATATAAATCCCATTAAAAAGATCACATTGATTGTCCCAAATTAATTTAGGATTGGTCAAAGTGATTCAAACCTATACACCAAACAGAACACAAAATTAAGCTGAAACGTTAAGGTTCAAAGAGGCTAAATACTTCCAATATTGGTTTAGTGATCCTTTTTTCTGCTTAGCTCCAGACATTTTTGGAAGGCAAAGCCCCTGAAAACACTTTCATGCAGTTTTTCAGACCAGATTTTCATAAAGTTTGGAGGAGATTTTAAATGTATGTTTATCCTAACTGATGCTCAAAGCATGTAAGGCTTCTTCATCCCTCAAGTAAGCCAATTTTCTACCCTATAATCTTCTCTAATCTTGTAGAAATACAGGAACTGACACAATACATCATATCCAAGGGTCTACCCAATCCAGTATCTAAGTTCTGCTAAGTCTAGCAAGAGCTGTTTCAGGCCCTAGAACTAACAAAACATTTGGAGTCAGTATTAACCACCTCAAACAGCCTCCTTCCCCAACCATGCTTCCTCATCCTCCCATTCTCTACGCTCACTAATAATGGCTCCAATATTGCAATGCAGGAAATCAAAACATGGTAGCTCCAGAATCAGAGCAAGGAGACACTACAGTGAGGGAAGGTGAGAAAGGAACAAAGAAAAATGCAAGGAAATCAAGGAAAGTTACCCCATGCCCTATATATTTTGTTTTATTTTACCTAGACCTTTGGTATTGCCCCTGAAGGTGCCTCGTGGCTGTGGTGGCCAGAACCATTTGTTCAGCACATGTTGAAAATCATGCAGTCCACAGGTACATTACAAATGATTGCCTAGAAATATTTTTTACTACTGATTATTCTGGTTTCTGTAAAGGCTTATCTATTCAGGCAATAGGTTTGTGTTTCTCACTGTTTTTCCTTATTTTCAAAGAGATTTTTCTTTCATTGTTCAGATCTACTTGCTTGTATCTACCCTGTGTATTTTAATCCTATTCTTTCAGCTTTCTTGCTGTTTGTTCTTCCCTTTTCATAAAGACTCAATTTCAGTGACACAGCTCCACAGAGATACAGGTTTTGCTCTCATGAGCATGTTAACTCCTAAGAATCATTATCAATTAGCACTTGAATGTTTGATGTCTTTCAAGTTGCTTTATTTTAGCATGGTTCTCTGCCTTTTGTTTTAAGTGCTTTCAAGTGTATCTTCTCCAAATTGCTGCCTACAATATGCTCTGCTTGTCTTGTTGTCTTCTTTATTCATAAGAACCATCAATCAATTTCTGAAACAAGTCTGCTTTCTATCTGTTGTTAAAAAGTCTCCCTCCTAAGTACAGTAGCTAGAAAGGGAAGGGAGAGCATTGTTGGTTTTTACCATATATTCGTCTCTATCAGATGTGCTTCTGTTTGATGTGAGGGAGGTGAACAAGAAAGGCAGCTTCAAAAGGTATTACACTTGTGTTATTTTTGCTTAAAATGATAAAGCTTAATCCTCAGGGGAAAAAAAAAAAAAAAGAAAAAAAGAAAAAGTAGATTGGGTCTTGTCTCAGTCTTTCATTGGGGTTTTCTGTACGTGTCTAGCTGTTTCTTACGCAGCCCAGTGAAGGGAAATGACTTCAGTAGGTCTTTTCCAAAAGCAAATCTATTCTATACAGTATTGACAGTGCTGTGACAATTCACGGAAGCTGTCCTATATGCTACAGATCACAGCTCTAGGAAATATCTGCTTGAGAGATACTGCATTCAATGCAAAATTTTACAGGCCATACAGCCATCACTGAAATAGGGCATTTACAACAGTGAAAATCCAAAATAAAACAAAGTGCAGGCAGAAAAAAGTCTGCAGCTATACTACCCTTTTCAGTAGCATATAACCATGCAGAAATTTAGCCCAGTCTACTGAAGAATGGAAATAATTGTAATGAAAGTCAGAGACTAGGCTAGCTCCTTGCCTGTTAAGGCAGGAGTAATATGCAAGCACACAAGATTCTGCACATAATGCAAGAGCATGGGCAGCCCGGGATTTGCTCTCCCCTTTCATTTGTTTCATTTCATCTGTGTTTTTCAGGTTTGGGTTTTTGTTTTTGTTGGGGGGAGGGGGTTTAGCTTTCAGAGACATACCCCAAGTGAACACAGTGTAGTTGTGAGGAAGACAGAGACACACGCAAGACAAAAAAAAGCATTCTTCTAAGGCAACTAAACAAATAATGCATTGTTACTAAAAGCACTAGGCTAACATTGAAGGAAACAAGCTAAAAATGTCTTGGTTTTAAAGTTGGAAGTACGAGCACATGACCCACTTACTGTACAATTACTGGCAGCTGCATTTGGGCCCTCTTCTTTCTCTACAACTGTTTATAATACTGTTTTAAAAATCATTAAAAGGCACACATATACAGATTTTGTTAAACTTGCAAGAAAAAATAAAATTGCAATTAAAATTCCTAGTCCCCTTGTGTATGCAAGGACAGTCAGACAATATTCTGGGTCATCAGTCCTAGAAGACGACCACCTTACAAGGGGCTACAGAGTAAGAAATGCATCTTGCAGAAGATACTCATATTTCACAAGACGGTGCTTATGTAAATGAGTGGTTTTCTTTCATATCAGAAAACAACGTTTGCTGATCAATTATTTAGTTGTGAATTTAATACTTAAAAATCTGATGGCTCAATATTGATTTCTGTAAAGGAAGTTTCAGACTCATGTGCAGCTGCTGTATGTTTGACATAGGCCATGAATACACACACAAAAGTCCATCTAAAAATCTCTTTTCAGAGTTATTTGATATTAAAAAAATCCTATGAAAGATGAAACAGGCAGAATAAATTCTGGATTAAAAAAAATTGCATTAAACATTCAATCACATAAAATTTTTCTTGCTCTCTAACCTCAGATGTATTAGCATAACCATCACATGAATCTTTTTTCAGATGCAAGTGGCTAATTATAGGAACACAGGGTGGATCCTCAGCTGGTGAAAATCATTATAGCTGCACAGAAGCCAATTTATGTCAGCTGAAGTTCTGGCCCATAAAATATCTTCTAAACCTAAAAGAACATCCTGTACTACAGTGTTATTGGTCTTTAGGTGATTGAAAACCATCTTGATGAACATCATGGTCTTAGGAAAAAACCAGTACTGTATGCCTGACAAATTTCTGCTCTGTGTTCCTTTATTTAACTGGATTAGAGCGATATATTTAAGGAAAAGCCTGCATGGTGCAATGCACCATTAGTCACATGCTGCTTCTCAATAGTGAAACCATCAATTTTATTATAGATGTGAATATGTGCAAGAGGTCTGACTATAATTGGAACATTAGCCAAGAAGCAGATGGGGATTCTGATTAGGAGTATACCTCCTGGGTGTATGTTGTACAAGCAGCATTGCTAGCAGAAGAGAGAAGGTTATCAAGCCCTTATACAGTATATGCAAATTAGATATAAACACAGCAACATAAGCTGGAAATTTGGTTTGGGACACTGTGTGTTTAAGAACATGTTCCACTTCATGTAAAGTAGGCAAAGCACTAGCCTACATGAAATACCAAATATGCATTCACTCTGTTTGACAAAAGAGCAGTTTGAATTACCTATTTTTAAATTTAGTATTAAAAAAATTATCTCCTGATCACTACAGTACGCATTAATGATTACAATGTGGAAAATGAAGTAATGTGCAAATACTGGATATTATGGAAAAGAGAGATCAGATCTACTCACTTGGTAGAAAAGTGCTTTTTAATGGTTCCTTTAAATTTAATGGTTAACATTTAAACCTTAAGGACTTAATTTCAGACATTTTAAGAAACAAGGTTTTTGCAACACAAGTAACAAATATACCCAACCCTAAAGAATAAACCTTCCCCTCACTCTTGAAAGCCACATCAGGACACAGTGTAACTTGTGTATTCCAAGTGTCATTTTTCTACATCAATCTCCCAGCTTTCTTTATAGTCCCTGAGATTTCTTCTCCCTGATTCTCTAGTACTTGTGTTGTATTCAGCTGTTGGAAATTTTGTCATTGCCAGTGGTACAGAACTGTAGCAGAGCAATCTTACAGTTCATACTTGTCCTGGCAGAGCAGCAGACAACTATCAGTGTCTTAGAAGTATGAGTTTAATTCGGACAGAATCCTCAACTAGACCAGTTGACTAATATGAAGACCCAGAGCATCTTCTTTTTTATGCAATGATTCTCAGCCAGAATGTTGCAGCTTCCACTTACTGCACCTCATACAGATTCAAACGTGGCTGAAAAAAAGCCATTTCAGTATGTGATGCAACATGCAGAAAGTATATGATGAATACCTGTCCCCATTCTTCTATTATCGTAATGTCTCAAAGAATTTCTTGTCATACTTTTTACATAAGGAACTAATTCCTAAACCAATTCAGGTTATATATTCATAAATATTATATATACTATACAAACATAACAAATAACCAAACTGAGACAGAGCAGCTCAAGTGAAGCAGGTAACTTCACCAAGTGACCATATAAATACGCTGAAGATGGCAAAGGTTATGACAACTTGAATATTGGGATTCACAGGAAAATTATTTATCAGGAGTCTTCTACCTTTAGCATTCATTACATTGCAGGAGAGCCATTCTTTTTTTCTTTTATTAGTAGATAATAAAGGTAATTGGAATTAGTCATGTAAAACAAATGGAGAAGATACATAGAGGGGGGGGGGGGAAAAACCCCAAACCCTAAATCCACACTCTGAAAACACACTGCATGACAATACTGTAGAGGCCACTGGGAGCACCTCCTGCCTCCAGAACACAATCACATCTGCTCTCTGTGGACTACTGTGTCACAATATGCACTTGTGTGCTATATGAACTCATCTTGAATACACATTGCGGAATCTCTCATTCAAATGCTGTACAATCATAATAATGCCGTTCCAGTTTCCTACATGGGTTCTCTAGCAAAAGGTAAATCTAAAGACTGATCCCTATATTCTTTATTTCCAGCTAATCTCCTCACAAAGATCCAACAGCCTGTTTTGTACATGAGAGATTTACTACCCTGTTCCAGAACAATTCTTGTCTGCAGGAACTTGTCAAGTCAATTCTTCAATCTTCACATCATCTTCAGCTTACATATTTCTAAGTTCACTGAAAGGCTGTGCTAAATCACACCTATAATTTCCACTAGTGTTATCTTTGCTAAAATACAGCATTTCCTGTCCACCATCACCACCTAAACTCTTGTCCAAGTTCTATCTCCTGTCTGAATTGCTGAAAATCCTTCTCTTGCTCCTATCCATGGAAAATATTGCTGTGAAGAGTATTTATCAGCGAGTCTTCCTGATCAGATCACGTCAGTTTCTGTATTGCCTCTTTATTAATGTACTTTCACAAACACACACTGATCAAGCATCTTGACAACTCTCTAGCAGCTGGTGTGCCAAGACTGCTGCCAACTGTGGTGACTGGTATGACCTTAGAGATTTCCTGTATTCTAGCTGTATTCTAGACTTGAAGCTATTTGGAGTGAGCAAGGAAAGGAAGTAATATGTATTTTAGTCCTTTATTCATGCAACATCCAGCACCATGGGCCATGAAGCATGCTCTTGCATGCCAAAACAATGCATCAAACATGACAGCAGTATCCCTGCTGAGAATACTTTTCTTTGTAGTCTAGCATATCAGCTCTGCTATGGCATATGGGTTCTATGAGAATGACAGTCTTTTAAAAGAGAGAAAAATCATTTAGTTGGGCACTTCAAAATAGTTCTTAATTATAAAAGCAATAGAACAATGAAAAATTCCTTAGGCTGGGAAGGTATGGCTATCATTTCACACATTCTAGATTTAGTAATTGGGGTAAGAGGCGTCATTTAAAAATCTGGTGCTCACTAGATACTCAAAATACACTTATGGAGGTTTACAGTCAGTTTTTTGATTGTTTAGTCCGACATAGATAGTTCTGTCATTCTTCAGATATTGCCTCTATTTGCTATTACTAGCAGGAAAACCTTCACAAACTTAAGTTTTAGCAAGGAAATTACACTATCACCCTTTCTTGAGCACGTAAGGGCTTCTTAAACATTTGGAACATAGGAGAAAGTAAAGTGTGCCAGAAACCTATTTGGGAGGAAAATTCTGCAATGTTGTCAAAGCATACAAGTGAGGTATAGTATAGACCTACCTGGCTAATTATATACTAGCTCAGGTATGCAGGTAGTGATGGAGGCTGGCAACATTAACCCACATAAGCTAGCAATTCCAATGATTAGTGGAAATGCAGGTTGTTTTGCAGCCCATGCTAAGGCCTGTGCTGCCATGGCTACATCATAATTGGCACTTCCTTTTAAATATCTCAAGAACATTGCCCGATGTGGAAAAACTACGATGCTCCAGACTGATGCTAACAAGACCCAGAGGACAGAATTTTTGTCCTGCTCATGTGTGGCTATCCAAGGGTATTTTTTGCCCTGTCATACTGCAGTACTCACCTCTTCATTGTGGCATTTAAGTACACTGACATAATTAAGATTTTGCTTTGATTTCCAATATAAACCATACCATATTAGCATTAACTCCTCTGAAATTACTCCTACATTCACTAAATACACTTCCTTATGATTGTTTTACTGGAAGTAGAGAGACGTGTTGGTTAATTCTGCTTCATTAGTAAGTTTCTTATGTGATAACAATTACTCACTTAATGTGGAAGGACATATTTTGTGATTATCCAAAATCTGGTACCAATTTTATCACTGAAATAAGTATTTATTTTATATGGAATGTTGATGTTTCCTTTAGTGAGATTTGTCTATGTTAATGAAATATTTAGATTAACCTTCAGGTCTTATGGTTATTTTGCAATGTGTTCAGAGTGAGCTGTGACCAACCAAAGTTGAGCTGGCTACCCATGGCCTTTAGCAGTATTTCAGAGAACAAACGCCCTCAAGTCTGTTGCATTCAGAGCTGAGAGCTGTTGAGTAAGGTAGGAGTATCTAGTTCCAAATTATTTCTGCCACAAGTGGCATAAAATAAAAAAGAAACAGGCAAATTCCATTTTCACTTCCATAAAAGGAGAGATTGGAGCAGCAGACGAGAGAATACAAGGTTAATGATTAATGGGCAAAGAATTTCTTGCAAAGCATTGATAATTCTCTCCCTTTTCCATCTCTTGGCAGAATTTAGCCGTGCATTCCCCAACTCTTATTCAGAGAAAGAAGAGATGAAAAGTTTGCAACTTTACTCATTTTTCTTACTTTCCTGTATCATCACCCCAGCAAATACATATGGAGAAAAGAAAAAAGGTAATATCTTCTCAAACAGAAATGGCGACTGTGAGCTTGTTTTTTTGATTGTTTATGCTATAAAAATTTAGTCATCCTGAGTGCCTGGTCATCAGCAGGTTGGGGTTTGGGGGTTTTTGAGTGTTACATTCCCTTAAAATATGGCATTTATAACTGTGTTTATTGGAAAATGTAGTTACTTGCAATTACAAGAAACATTTCTTAGTGGAAATCTATGCATTCTGAGACTACAGACGTAAGGTAATCTGACCTTTAACAAAATTTCTGCTGAAGCTAATTTAAAAATGTATTACTTTGAAAATATACACTAAGCTGATATCAGTTATAATCTTCTTGGGTTGGAAGTATTCTATAAAATAGATAGGATGTCCTACTATGCATAAAAAATTCTGATAGCATTTAAGCTTTCATCCTCTGAGTTGCCTAATGTAGGCTGCCTTTCACCTCAACTGTGATGAGTATCTGAGTGAAAGAGATGCATCTGCAGTATGTTTTATAGATGAGTACTGTGGAGAATCTTTATCATTTACATGGTTGTACAATCATTTTCTATGCATGTGTGACACTGCACATTAAATCAGTATCTGTGTGACTCTTGAGTATGACAGTGCATCACACAACTGCATTTCTTAAAACCTCTCTAATGTGATTGACAAAGACAATTCCATATATGCTTTCAGTGTTAAGCCATACCTATCAAGCAATAGTTTTCCTTCTTATCTAACTGCATTTCTAATACTAAGTCTGGAGGGGGTAAATATAGCTTTCGGCTTACCTGGAAATAAAGCAAGATAGGCATGTCCATAGAAGTATGGGCTCTTTTAGTAGCTTTTTTGCATTTGTGTTAATTTGTATTAACAGTTTTAGGAACAATTTGCTATAAAAATGCTTTATGTGTAATAGACATAGTGATTTCAACCTACAGGAGGCAGGACAACCTTTCTTTGCTTCTGCATATTGAATTTCCTCCAGGTTACTTTTGAACAATATAAAATCCTTGAATTAAAACACAATGAGAACTGTAAATTTCAATAAATGTCACAACTTGACCTGGCTTACAAGGCAGCAAAGCCTGCACAGCCTTAACAGTTGCTGAACCTTAACAAGCTATTTAGAAACCTTGATCAAATTTTGCATTTTTGAGAGAACCAAAAACTAGAGCACTGATTTTAGTTTGAGGCTTCTATCATCTTTCCCCATATCTATTAAAAATCCACTGTGTGCTTAAAGTTTTGTTCACCTTAGATACAAACACAAAGCAGAGTGAGGAAGTCACTGCACCTCCATTCTTTTACACTCACAGGTCTTGCCTTAGGCCAGCTCCCATTCTCATACCCCCACTGTCTGTGGCACCATTTATAGCAAGGTCAGTCACTTCACTCTCCATCCCCCTTTCCCCTCATGACATAGTATTCCTATGTCAACGGACTTCACTTGTTTGCTCATTGCTTCTGCAGCTTAAAACCTTAAAACCTGAAAGACAGGTCACATGACATACCAGCACTAGCAGATACACCTACTTCACAGTATATTCAAGTACATTTCCAAAAATGTAAAAAAAAAAAAAAAAATTAAAAAAAATCTGTTTTCTTCTAGAGGCCAGCCATGACCTAACTAGAACTGCTACAGAGAGTGGTTACAAGGTTAAAGGCCGCGATATTCCATTGTTACCCTCACCTTCTGTCACTTTTACATGGGTGCAACTCTAATTCAAACTATCCATTTACATTCATGCGTATTTCTGCACCTTTTAACTCTCCTGTTGACCTTCCCCAATCCAATCTCAGCCACACCAGTTTTGTCCAAAAAATAATGTAATTCCCTGTTCTCAAAACTTCGCCTTATTTGCATTACCATTTTATTTGTCACTGTAGCCCCGCTAGTCCTGTCTTTCCCCTGATCAGCTCTAGTGCATTGGACACACCTAGTAAACTCAAGGGCTCTTTTTCCTCAATTTCACTTCTCAGTGAAGCAAATCCATTTGCCACGATGATGTATGCAAATGGCAATAAAGCATTAATCCTCCCTAAGAAAGGGCAGTGAAGTTTATAGCCCTACATGAGAGGCATTTTAACACTGTCAAGTGGAGCCAGCTTCCAAGTGAGCATAGTATATATTTTACCTGACTATCCTTCTACCTCGGAACTTGCTTGTTCTTGTGTTAGCAGGAACTGCAGCAAGGAACAGTAGAACTATAAGGAGCTACAAAGCCTTTTCAATGCTGAGTGTCTGGCACGCATTTTCAGCACAAGCAATTGTGTATAAGGGAACTGTCCTCTAAAAGAGCAATCCCCGTGGAAAAGTCCTTCTCATTTTTTTGTACCCAGAAAATAAACAACTCTGCTTCAATTTGCTCTGTATCATTCTATCCACCTACACCATAAAAGAATTAAATTACGAAAAAAGACAATTTATAGGATTTTGACTGCAGCAGGTATATCACTGTAAATAGGTGTATGTAAACCTTTTGTTCAAGTTACATATATAAATACATATTAAAAGTTCTTATTTTATACTTAAATTATGTAGAGTAAGATGGACTGCATTACCAAGCAAACACAACATGGCATTTAAAACACACAGAGCAGTTATTCTTAAAAAGCCACAGAGCGTTTCTGAAATGCCATGATTTTCTTGTATATTTGCATAGGAGGAAATAATTTGGGCATTTTTGGGCAAAATTACATTATATAAAAGCAGCATCCCAGAAGAAGACCAGAAATAAACACCTAAAAATAACATCCCTGAAGTTGAGCCAAGATGATTCATTCCAAAAGCATGAGAAAAATATTTCAACAGAAGTTCTTATTTATTTTGATTCTTTTCCTAGAAGCATAAAATCAGGTGGGCATATATTTCATTATTCCACTTCATTACGTAGAGCAGAATCATACAGTAGTTGACATGAAAATGCATGTTATTCATCTAGAATTTTTTACCTGACAGTCTCACAACTGGCAGTTGAGCTGGACTTCCTTTTGCCCAAAAGAGAAGTTAACATCTTAGTTGTCATCCAATTCTTCTGTGTCTCAAGCATTACAAAGCTAACACCTTTAGATTATAACATAAACCATGGGAATAGATTATACAGAAATCTGAATAGCTGTTTTGTTTTCTTTATTCCCCCACTGCATTATAAAAGCTGAGTAATGGTGTATCAAATCCTCCAGAGCCTAGATAAAATTGCTCAGTAAAATGCAGTGTACATGGAGTATACCACATCAGATAGGAAAAACCTACCAAAATAATTTCTACCTGAAGTTGAAAAATTATTAGAAATTCAAGAAACAGATGATTCAAAAGCCATTTAAACTGCAGAGATCAAGAACTAAATCTGCTTGCTAAAATTATGAGATAGTTACTTTTAGCATTGAAGGTAGCTATCAATTTTCAATATCAATAACATTTTGTTCAAGTCTACAAAAAATACTGGAAATGTAGAGAAGACCTTCCTTTCAACTCCTTGAAGGCTATTCAATGTGATAATAATCTGTGCCTTAACTTTCCATTAGTTGTGTGTGATTTGGGTTCATAATAAAGGACAGAAGAACATAGACTAAAGCAAACAACCTCACATGATATTAGTAAGCCAGTCTTACTTCTAGTGTGAGAGAAAATTGTATTTTTCCAGCATAGACAGAAAGCTAAGAGGCCAAACTCGGTTCCTTTCATGGGACAGAATAGCACTGTAATCCATTTGTCTGGTTGACACTCCTTGGCTAAAATGTCCAACTACACGTTCAAACTCAACTAGAATATGCTCAGCCTTCCACTTTTCTTAGGTAGACAAATCAAGTATCTCAAATTGTGCACTACTTGGCAACTGTGGCTGAATTTAAGATAAGCATTTCCATGAGAAAGGTTTGTTTCCAGTCACTTATATCCTATATATCCTAAACTCCTCGTATCCTAAACTCCTGCTGTGCTTCCATGACATTCCTGTCCCTAGGTTCTCAGTTCCTTTTCCCCACCTCTACAGCACTGTCTATATTCCTGAATTACCTTATGACTTAGTGACCCCCACAGTACCCATGGATGTCCCAACACACTCTAGCTTCCTTATGTACCTTACATAACCCTTGCTAGGACTCTTCTCAGTAGGAGATCCACTCCAGGGTCTTTCTCCTCAGACCTGCACTACTGTCACCTCCCCATGTCTGCTAGTTAGCATTTTTTGCCTTGCTCTGCATAGATGCTGGACAGTTTTCAGGGCTATGCTTGTGCCCATTGGCTACTTAGTGCAGACAGGCTCATGGATCAGGTAGAGACTGACCCAGAGCTGCTCACTCCTCCATCTGCAAAACTACTACTCCCTTGTGTTTGGTATCTGTGCTCAAGCAAGATCAAATTTCAGGGCCAAAATGGTTTGAAGTAATTGCATCCACAATACCTGCATGACCTGAACTCAAGCACAAGCCTGTCCTCTTCAAATTTTCCTGTATGAAGAGCTGTTAATGGCCTCCAAATGACACTCAAGAGTGCAAGAAAACAGCTCTCTTCTCTATACAGTTGTTGATTTTCAGAAAACATGTAGGAATTTAGTATTTGATACCTCTTCCTCTCTGCAAAGTCAGAGTTAAATTAATTTTAAAAATTGAGGAATTTTTTTTTTCTCTCTTCCTCCTCCTCTTCACATGCACAAATATACCGAGATTACAGGCTATGGAAATGAGACTCAGAAAACACTAACAATTCTAACTTAGTTGAATGGAGTTCATGCATCACCACTGACCTTGAAATTCAGGTCACATCTAGTTAGATCATTTAAACAAGGATTCAGGAGCTAAATTTTATGACATATCAAAATACTGGTCCAAGAAGTCCAGGAAGTTGAAAGTTCACATACTAGGATACTAACCCGTGACATTAATGATCTATGTCATACGATTATTAGAAAAAGTACTACAAATCTATTTGCTACTTTTTTTGGAGTGGCTGTGTTTCAGAAATACTCTCTGTGTACACAGCATTTGCAATGTTCTCAGGAGTCTTTGAATTCTACCAGACTTTCTATCATGTAAATCAGTTATTCTTCCTTTTGGCACCTGGAAATATCTACAAATATAATTTCAGACAAATTTTCACCACAGAGTCCAAAATATTAGTGCAGTCTAACTAACTGAAGACTCTCTGCTTTTTCCCATTAAAAGAGACAATAATGGGAAGTCTATCAAGAAAGGAACTATCCATGCATGAAATAAGTTTCAATATTTCTACTACTGAAAATGACTGAACATCTTAATGAGGAGTTTAAATTCACCAGAAGACTGTAATTCACTTTACTTAGGCATTACTTTTTTCTGACTACTACTGTATGAATAGTGACTTCATCTGACACTCGAGAAATGAACATACAGAACATTTCTTGATAATGTAGCAGTGCAATCTAGTTCCTTAACTGATTTTCTTCCTTCTATCAAATAAGTGAAAGTTACTGTTGTTTTTTAATATATATAGATGTAGTTTTAGTGGAAAATAACAATAAAAACATTTCTTACTAATTTTAGTAATTTTACTAATTTTATTTCTGCTTATTTTGTGATTCACTCTAGGATTATATTGCACATTTCATTTTGGAAAACATAGTTATGCCCAATCCATGTGGACCTTCAGGGTTAGTAATAGGGTTGCATCAACAGCAATGCAATATTGATTATATAGCTCATAACACCATATGGTTTTTAGCACAGTGACCTTTCTTCTTCTATGTTACCTAGAGCTAAGAGACTGTTTGCTGAAGCTATGTTGGACTCCTTACACAGTGAAATAGCTTGGCAGCGGGGGGATGGGCCAGGAACCACTTCCAAGCAGTATGTTTAACATTTCCTGGCAACGTAAGCAATAACTGGCAAAAGAGACAGAAGGGGTGATAAAGTTCAATGCTTTGGCAATAGGCCAAATGTGAATTACGATTCTTGGGGGTGGGGGGGGAATATGTTCTGAGTAAAATAATTACTGCTTTCACACTTTGTAGCCTTTCTTCTAGCAAAATATACTGGGTTTATGTTAAATTACTATAACAGCTTTTTTGCTTGATCCTTTCAATGAAAAAAAAGTTACGATGGCTAATATTCACAGGAAGCATTAAGTGCACAGGATTGCACACCCTTACACAAACCAATTATGATCGGCTAACAAAAGTTTTTACTGGTGCTGAAATTCTTCTAATGCAACATGGTTGCTTCATGGCTGTGGAAACAAGAGGTGTTGCCTGAAAACATTCAAAGACATTCTCCTGCCCTCTCCGATTTGCTTGCCCAGTCCAGTAAAATCCATTTGAATCTTTTATAACAATACTGTTTATATCTGGGCTTCTACTTGGCCTCCCAACTTCATGGTGTTGCAACAAATAGCTATCAGGCAAATAACAGAAAAGAAATGGAAAAAAAATAATCTAGACAAACTGAATATGGATGGAGAAGGTGTTTAAACATATTACTCTGGAATAAAGCCAGCATAGCTGGTATGAAAGATCGATTTTATTAGAGAAACCCTCAAATTTTCTGCTATTTTGAAATATTTTATCCAAATGTGATTTTCTAATATTGCATATTTATTTACTCAGTAAGTGAAAGTGATGGAGACTACTTAGAGAGGATGGAACTGAACCATGGGAGAGATGATGATAGAGCAGGTCCAAGAACAGAAAGAAAAAGATACGTTTGATCTTGCTTCGCCTCTGGAGTTGACAAACTCCCATAAAATTCTGCTCCACTGGCGTGTTTTCCCATATCTAATGCTAACTTTGTAAACAAATATATAAAAGCACTGCTGAAATTAAAGTTTTAATTTTAAAATCTTGTGCATATTAAATCACTTGTAGCTCTACTTTATGCATCTCAGTCTGAAGATAATCTGTAGTATCTGATCAAAAGATTTATTATTTTTTTTTTCAGTCTTTCAAAGCACCACTCTTTTCCCTTTCAGTAACAACGGGTCATAAGGGATGCTGGAGGTCTGACTCCATGTTTGCCAGTCTGCATTTCCAAAAGCTATTCAAATTATGGATCCTGTCAAATCAGGGTGGAAAGGGGTGTGTGTTCCTTATTTATATTAATAGAAAAGAAAAACTATACTGAAAAACTATCAAAATATACTCTGATTTATTGTCCAAGCAATTATCATGACCTTAGCCTAAAACTTGTCCAGAAATTACCTTTGACTGGGATTCTATGAGTTGTTATAGAAATACTAATATTAAAGTTTTACAGGCTTTCAGATAAAAAAAATGTTAAGTATTTATGATTTAAGAGGATAGTATTTTCATTAGGTCTATTTCTAGTTATTTCCTGTATTGTGGTGAAGTAGAATTGCTAGTTTTCATATTGATGTCACTTGTATTTTTAACTTAAGATGACAGTGACAATGCCTTCCAGGGTTTCCTTTTTAGGGGCTGGCAATAGGAAGGGAAGGGACAGGGGAGAAACTCTGATCTTATTTTTAAGGGGGAATTGTTTGGGCAATTTTTATGCACTACAAACTAAATATTTTTAATGGTATTATTCTGGCAATACTTTCACCCTAGAATTTACAACCTTCCAACAAAATTTTTTAACAAGTTTTATCACTAGTAAGAATGATGGATACTATTTAAAACTGTTATAACCATTTTCAGAATGATATGAAAGTTACTGCATTTCTAAAATCTATGACTTACTGAAGCAGTATATTCTTTTCAGTGACTAAACTATGAGGAAGAAGTAACAACATGAATTAGCAAAGTTTTTAGGACATGTGGAAAAGTTTTAACCTCCAATGTATTGTACCAGATACACGACTTGTAAACTATGCACCTTTCTTATTGAATTAATTTATATAAGAATCCCAAAATCCTTCTACAGGTATTGAAAGGAGTTCTTAGTAGCTACTTAGATTCTTTTAAAATGTCTAATCCTTGACTCCAATCACTGTTAATGCTTCAGTATCACTCTTCTGCAGTTCACAAGTCAGCAGTTTCCAGGCCTTTCAATTTCGTAACTGATCTTGAATAAAATAGCTCATGTCTGTGACAACATATAGATTGCCAGCAACACAACAGTGCCTAGCTAAACTACAAGGAAACTGGATGGCCATAACTGCATTTCATGTGTTTGTGCAAATGACGGTAAGCTGGATGCAGCAAGACCTACAGCAGAGGTTCACCAGCAAGAACAAGACTTTCATAGTCGATATCTATGCCAAATTCCCCAAATTTGTTGTTCAAGGACCAACTGCAACCAGGAGAAAAATGGAGTCTTCTCTGACACCTCAAAGTAACTCCAAAGCAGTTTTTGTATATTTTTCAAAAAGCAGTTGAGAGTTTAATGGACAGGATTAATTCCTTCTGCCAGAGTACAGAGCAAATGGAGGGAACTGTGACTAGATTACAGTTTCCTGGCCTGCTCTTCTGTTAGTACAGAAATAAGCAGGGCAGATTATAAAATTAGTCTCGAGCTAAAAGAAAGAAGGAAACTTAGAATATTAATATAAAAAAACCTCAGCTACCAGCATAAAGCATGAGTGACTGGACCTCTGCAGCGCCAGAAACTACCGAGAAAGCCAGCTGGCACATCATCTAAAAATCTACCATGCTCTCTATCCATCATGCTTAACTTCTGCTTACCTGAGAATAGAAAGTAAAGCTTGTTCTTTTAACTTTAAATTGTTCTTCTGTGATTCTTTGACTACTACAATAGTAATTCTGCTATCTTTACTCAGTTAACTAAGTAGAATATTCTTTGATTTTAGCCTAAGTTAAATTATGATCAAAATTATTCTAGAGTAAATCAATTTTTATTAAAGATGGTAGTAGATTACCCCATGGATTTTCTCATGTCTGAAAAATTTGAACTTGATTGTATATTATACACTTGTGGATTGTGTGGGTAGTTGGACAATGCAGTAAACCAAAATCTTCCCTCTTGCTGTGCAGCAATTTAGTCCCTCAGTCCATAATCATGTTTCTGAACAAGCCTAATAGACCACAGTAAGGCAATCAAACGTGAATTCTCTTTGCTTTTTGATTTTTAGAATGCCCTTTAAACAGTATAAACAAAATGAGACTAAGGACATGAGTTATGCCAAATCTAACAGAAAATCAAATATTTATATTAATAGAAGGGGTGACATTCCACATCTGACTAGCTCTGGGACAAATCATTGCCTCAAAGACCTTATTTTTGAGTTTTGTATTTAACCAGTGCTCAGTGATGACAGATGTTTCAAAGTCAAAGGGAAAGGTTGTAGTTCATTACACAGTCAATGACATTAATTTAAGCAGCTCTTCCCTCAGGTAGCCACTGCAGGTACTTCATAAGCCTTTTCATTGTGCCACTATAGCTGCTTGTATTAAAACAGGATTATTTTTCAACTGGATCAAGCTATTTTTTCCTGGTGATCCTACTTTTTAGCTGGATCAGTTCCCTGATTGGATTCACTGTGCAACTAAAGCATCAGCTGTGGTGGGACAATGATGAGGACTAGAGGTCAGGAATGAGTGGGCAGCAGCAATATAGGGAAGAAGTCTGCTTAAAGTTGCTCAGGTAGCACTGAAGCCAAACATCTAGTTAGCAACTGAAGACCCTAACCACTGAGTCCCTCTACCTTTTTTAATTTGGGGGTTTCTTTGTAATTTTAAGGTTTATCTTCAATTAAAAAAAAAAAAGTTACAGGCAGTCTACCTTATCAGGCTTCCCATCATCTAATTTAGAAAAAACAGCATTTGAAAAAACTACAACTTATAGTTTACAAAGGAGTTAGTAGTAGCATTATTGGAGCTGACATAACAGTGGAAGATGCTTCTTACATTCAGTCCAGGCATATTAACTTATTAATTTTTCTAAAAATTCCTTTCAAATCATAAACACTACAGTGATCAAATTCTGATGTCATTTATGTTATTAAAACTGTGGGGTAATCCCAGCAGTCTCTGTGACACATTCTCCACTGATTCCTGTGTAGCAGAAAACAGAATTTAACGTTTGCCTTCATCACTGCAGTGATTTTATTTACAATTCCTGGCTGTATTAGAATTTTAAAGACCCTTTCCCCCCTCTAATTGATTGGTTTGCAAAAAATCACTTTAGAAAAAGAAAGAGAAGACAGAACCCCCCCCTAAAGATATTGTTCCATATATTACAATATATTGTAATTTTTTTTCTCATTAGTGTTAATGATATTTACATTGGAAAGGTCTAGGGTCATCTCCTTGAAAATACAATTGTTTTCTACTTCATCAGCAACCCATTAGCCAGATAAAACAAAACTCTTGTACTTTGGAGCTTTTTGGGTACTTGCTCAAATTAAAGCTTTCTTTTCCCTCAGACCCTCAGTTCATATTTCAGCAATCTAACCATGGAAAAAGTACCAATATTAGAGAGACAAGGTTTAATTATGAATAATCCAATTCCTATTCTAATTACTTTCTTACTATTGTTTCTGGTTTTAACAGGGCTATTTAGCCTACAAGAGATATCCCTCTAATAATGGAATTCTGGGGTAGCATTTGTGAGAAATCTCTGCCTTTTTTTTTTTCCTTCTTGATTCCCCAACACCACCCACTTCTTTTTCATTCACCCACAAGCACCCACTTAGTTAATTGTGTGTGATCACTTAACACAGAAACATCAAAGCATGAGCATCCCTAATCAGATGTGCACAGAAGCAAAATCTCTATCCTTCAAGGACAGGGTAATTTCTGTCAGGCATTTTAAAGCCAAGGCAGGTCATTGAAGTTATTATTAGCTCTAATTAGCACTCCCACAAGCTGTTGAATTCTCTACCTGCAGCCAAAGGACACTCAATATGGTGCAGAATTTGCTCACATCTTTTGAAAGAATTGGAGAAATAGCTCCTCTTTAGAAACACAGGTCTATTGCATGTGAATAGGCTTTTGGTAAAATTACGTCTGATCCGTGTACCAAATGATCTATAGAAGCAGAGATATGATGAAAATGTTCCAAAATAAAGGAATTCTACAAATGTCTGAACAGAATCATAATGAGAAAAGGAAGACATCTGGCCTTACTTGTTATAGTGGTGCTCTAATTTAAGCTTTCTAGCAGGTTACAGACAAGTAATTAATACCCCCATCCCAGTTACAACACTGTTCTTTTAAATTAGTGTTTTATGTAGGAATTTGAAGACAAGTCTGTATGAAAACTGAATTTTAGCCCTTGTGAGCAGCCCCCTCATGAGAATGAGAGTGATCTGAACTGCATCACAGGGCTCCGAATAAAATACTGATCTGTGAATTGTGAAGCTGGCTAAGAACTGATGAAAACCCAGTAAGCCATCACTTTTGCATGGCACATTTCTAACAGTGCCATAACAAGGAAGCCTGGTGATAGCTCTCATTAGTAAAAAGTACTGCTATAGAGCAGCAGAAGGTTTTATATGAAAGGGGAGAGAAAGAAAATGTGTTAAAATTGGCTATTTTGGGCCTAAAAGACAATCCACAGTGTGACCTTTAGTCTAGACATAAATTTTCTGTATGTAAGCAAAAGTGAAACAGGAGTCAAAGCCTAACAGAATACAAAAACTACTAAAATATTTATTGTAGAATGCAATATGTAGGAAACTGACACCTAAAAGATTCACCTCCAAAACCAAGCCACTATTCTCTATGGCAAGAAGCTAGAAACAACACAAAGCCTTAAAAGATACAGGCAAGATGAGTTTCCAGCTACCATTCCTTGCAAAAGTGAAAGGCAGAGAGCAAGAAACACAGAATAAACACTGCTACATTAGCAAAAATTCAATCCCAGCTCAGGGAAGCTAGGCACGTGTTAGCTCTGAATTAGCTGGATGCACGACCCACCAGCTGAAAGCTAACAACAGCGAGCATGCAGGTCACTCTGAGCTACTTTCAAATCTGTGTCTGTCACTTTGACATTCCAACTTCACCACAAGTTCGACTTGGCAAAGCACTCTAATACTGTACATGTTTTCATACAGCCAAACACCAAATCCCGGAGCTGGGAATAAGGACCCTAGGATATACAACAGACCATTCCATGTGATACAACATGCCACACTTTGTGGCTGCAGCGATCAGCCAGCCCCTTTTGACTTGATGCCATCCTTGAAGTACCACTCAAAATTTTAAAGAAAAACTCTACAGCTCTGAAGCACCAGTAATACTAACAGTCACAATTTTAATGTACTCAGTGTTATTACATCTGCTTTAAAGCAGACACATGATCTATTTCCTTTAGCATTATGCCACCAGTGAAATAATTGCCTGGAAGTCCATCAAGTTGTGTCATTCTGCTAAAATAATCAGGATAATGGGAATTCTGGAACTAATTCCCTAGACATCTAACTAAAATCAAGCCTTTTAACCACTATGATAGAAATTAATGTCAAATGTATTAGGAACTCTTTCCTTCATGGATGCAGCAAGACAAACCTCTCTGCAGGAACAAGAAATGCTGAGTCATAATAAACTCTCAGAATGGGAAACACAAAGTTTTCTAACTGATTGTTATGATTCTAACACAGCTGAGTCATTGCCAAGTCATTTATAAGGTTACAAAGTAAAGGTTGCCAAGCACTGACAGTATCACAGTACCCTGGAATGCCTTGGATGTGCATTTTTCCATTTACCAAATAACAAACAGCTGGACAGTTTTGAAGAGTAAGGATGGTGCTTATTTTAGAAGACATTACATATAGTTTCCAGCTTGTTCCAATAAAAAAACTGAGCAAACTGAAAACAATAACACATACTTGTTGTTAATGAAAGATCATCATTCTGGAATCTCAAGACTAGAAGGCATGTGTATTATGCTGTTCATTGAACAACTTTCAAATTAAAATAACCAAATATATCATGCATATTTATAAGCAAACTAAACTCAGCTGAGTATGAGCACTGAGAAGTGTTTCACTCACAATTCCACTTAAGTATTATTCACATTATCTGTAAATCACTTTCACTAAATTAAGAGTCATGTTGCTGTTACATATTTGAACTTTTTCCATACTTCTTAGCATATATCAATTGGAATGTTTAAGGCATTAAATATACTTTAGAACAACTGATGTCAGCTCCAAGAAGGATTCTGACCCTGTAAGAAACTGCTTTGACATTTCCAGTCAGACAGTAGATCTCTTAGTGAATGTGGAGGACCAGTATAGTAAAGGCAGAAAGTAACATAGGTAACAAGTACAGAATTTCAGACTTTGCTTTTCACACTGAATCTTTAATGTCAAGCTATCTAACCATCTTGTTTTCTTTATTATCTGTGTAAAAAATGAGGAAAACAATGCTGAAGTAGCTATGTTATAAAATAATGTATTAAAATGTCTGTCTTTACCAAAACTACTCTGTAAAAAATCACTTTTCCCTTTTTTATCAGCTTTTACACCTACTGCAATCTACCATGCATAGCTTATATATGGGCCACCACACAAAATGATTACACTGATCATTATCCGTTCATCATGGAATAAGTAGTAAACAGGATGTGAAAGGGCAACGATTCTAGCTTCCACTATTATTAAATGCACTTTTTAAAACAAAAGTGATGGTTCAATCTGTTCACTTACAGTTTACCTATGAGGAGTCATACAAACACAAAATGCTTGATAAAATAGGACAGTATTTTCTTTCTTGGCATCCCACAAAAGGAATTTGCAAGCAATGAAAGATATGTATATCCTTGTTTTTTTTTTTTTTTACTTTATGTTTTTAAAAATATTTTTTGTTCAATATATCCCTTGAGACTGGAAGTAAGTACCCCAAATATAAGTAGCATGAAAATTACCCCAATATTCAAATAATAAAAGGACATGTTTTCTTTCTGCTTTGGTTTTAGTTTAAGGTACACACTCTAATGCAGTACTGTGACAGATAATGAAAACAGAACAAGGATTTAATCCATGGTCTCACTCAGCTTCCATGAATTTATATACTAAAAGGATATGGTGTGTGAGAAAGACAGAAGAAGCTCAATTAGCAAGGTTGATCTTGCTAATTATGAGGAATTAGGAAATAATGGCTCTTGGAGTAGAAATTGAAATGGCATGATTAAATCTCAGATAATGATTGTATTTCCAGATATACTGTCATTCAAAAGCAATTTTAAAAGTTCTTCTTACTAAGATGAATGTATAATAGCCAGGCTAAGCAAGACTTGCATTTTTTACACTATGCTATGTCAAACCTATACAAATTTTGTTCCTTTTAAAAATGTTGTTTACAATGTCTAAATCCATTTTACACTTGGATGGCCAAAACTTAAAAAAAAAAAGGTAGTAAGAAATTGGGCACAACACAATTTTTAGCACTGTGAGATTTTGTTGAGAAATTATCATTATCAGAGAAGCATTTTTTTCTTTTTTTCCCTAATAACAACATGTACATTTTCTTTCTCTCTTCCCCCCCAACCCTTGATGGTACATCTAGAAAAATGCTTACGCAGAATCATCTTTACCTCCTTCAAGGTACATTTTTGTATGAGGAAATTTCCCATTACCTTAGAAACACAGCTGCCTCAAAACAGAATGCTTTTTGACTGCATCCATCTCCTTGACAGCTACTCCTTGTTGCCACAATGTCCCTCCATCAGACATGGCCTCCACTGCAGCTTGCATTGGAAAAACTTCCTGCCTTGAACCACACACTCAGCCACTGACTGATAGAATGGTAGGGGTTGGAAAGGACCTCTGGAGACCATCAAATCCAAACACCCTGCCAAAGCAGGGTCACCTAGGGCAAGCCACACAGGAACACGTCCAGGTGGGGACTAAAAGTCTCCAGAGGAGGAGACTACCCAACCTCCCTGGGCAGCCTGTTCCAGCACACCTTCACACTCACAGTAAAGAAGCTTTTCCACATGTTGAAGTGGAACATCCTGTGTTCCAGTTTGCGTCCGCTGCCCCTTGTCCTATTCACAGGGCTCCACTGAAAAGAAACTGGCCCCTTCTACTTGACATCTATCCTTCAGATATTTGTAAACATTAGTAAGATCCCCTCTCAGTCATCTCCAGACTAAACAGACCCAGGTCTCTCATTTTTTCCTCATGAGAGGAACGTTCCAGTCCTTTAATCATCCTCATAGCCCTTGGAGACTCCCTCTAGTTTTGCCTGCCCTTCTTCAAATGGGGAGCCCAGAACTGGGTACATTCCACACATTCCAGATTCCTGTGGCCCACTCCCACCGAACTATGCTTTTTTTTTTTTCTAGAGAGGCTACATTTGACCTTTCTGATTAAAAAAAAAAAAAAAATAATCTGCACATTAATATTGGATGAAGACAACTACTTGATTCCTGCTGTCAAGACAGCTTTATGCCTGCTTTCTACAGATGCCTTCTCCTATCATTCCCTTTTCATTGTGGGGCTCTGGAGAATACCTGCTACCGTAGGAAGAATGAGGCAAAGTCTCTGCAGACAGGGTTTAGGCTCATTAAAATAATTTTGAAACGTTGCCATATCCCTAAAAATCCATCTTTATTTTATAATGAGCTCAATTCTTCCTAAATCTATTTATAAACTTCATCTTACGCACACTGAGTATCTTGCTAACAACATTTTATTTTTAGAAGATTCCTTTGCCTGACAATTTTGCAGAGTCTACTCAACCAGTCTCTTGATAAATTCAAATTAAAAACATGATAATTAAATACAGAGAATTATTTCACCCTGTCATAATCTTTGGCTGTCTAAGCCATCAGAAGCTGTTATAAAGAAACAGATTTGTCTCCTTAGCAAAAAGAAGAAATATACCTAAAAGCTTGTCTGCATTAATTAATCTATTGCAAGCAGCTTTTAGAGGAAAGCCCAACCACCTAGGCAAATTCTGTGCAATCTCCCTAAGGTTTAGTGTTCGAAGAGATGTTTATTCTCCCATTTTGGTTCTATCACTAGCTCAGATTCCAGTTCTCACATTTCTCTGGCCAAAGTTTTCCCCCACACACCGCAGAGATGGTCAGCCTCAACTAACAGTTGCTGTGATGCTTGTCAAATTGTCCCACGTACTAGTAGGTTTTACTAACAACATGTAAAATTTACAATAGGATTAAATGGCAAACAGAAAAAATACAAATAGAGACTCCTCCAAACAATCTCCTTATTTTTCCGAGCAATGGGGTTTTTTTTCAGATACCCCATAAGTATCCTGAAGCTTATCTGTGTCTACAGACTTCAAAGCTCTATCTTTCTACACAAGACACTGCCTTCCTTTTCAGTAAATACATTCAGTCTGCACAGTCCTACTTAAAGTTTGTATTCAAGCTGGCAAACAGGCCAGCTATTGTGACCTCTCCAAATACTTCTTTTATCTGATGGGTCTATGAGTCAGCAACATCTTCCTTAATGCTTCCAGTATCACGTGCTTCACCACTGCAGCATTTGTTCAAATGAATGATGTTCAGTCAACATCATAGGAATTAAACTTATAAAGGATCTTACACATATTGCAAGGCTACATAAACCCTTTATATCTCCAGATAAGAATTATCTTTCAAAGTGGTCCACAGTAAAGCACAGCACTATTTAAGTCAAAAGCCTCATAGGTGTGGGAAGAAAGAAGGTGGCCCAGGACTGCTCCTGTAATGGATGTGAATATTGTGTTTTCACACCTACATCACATATATCCCTTGTGTAATGGTGCCGGATAGCCTGGGCATGTTCCCTGCATGCTGGCCAAACTACTTGCTGACACATTCACACTTGCAGAGCCAAGGACAAGATTAGGAAAACTGACTCAACTGTAATCTGTTGCCTGGGAGGTTTTGGACGCTTCACTGCCAGCGAACAGCTCTCTACCCTAGGCTGAAATCCTACAGTAAACTTGTTTATCTGTTTTACTGCCAAACAACATTCAATAGAATATAACAGCTATTTGACTAAAGGAATAAAGGAACTGAATAATAGCAGCTCTTCTGGGCTGTGACTGCTCTGTCCCACACCTAGTCCTAGGCAGCCTTTTGTCCTTTGGGGTGATTTTGTACTGCAGAAGCACTATGTGACAGAGCTTCTGTCCAAAGGAATATAAGGTCTAAGCAGAACTGAGTCTAGTAAGATTGTGATTTCGATAGTTTATATTAATTACTATTCTCTTTCTCCAGTAAGTTATCTGTGAAACTTCAGACCAGACCCAACAGAGACTGGCTAGGGTACTCTTCTCCACTATAGCAGACAGTAATACTCCTTTAAAGGATTATGAACCTTGGACTACTATGCATAAGCTGGACTTCAGGATAGCAATAATAGGAAGAGGCTGTCAGACCTCAGCTGACAACTTCTGGCCTCACACAAGGCTAGCTTCTTCCACTTTTGTTCAGGGAGAAAAGAAATGGGTGAATGCAGACTAGAATATAATCTTTTAATGGCATGGTTGTAGATCTTCTCCACTTCTCATCTAGTAAGAAAGAATATTTTAAATTTATCTAGTATTTGGAAGACAATATTTAAATGATTATTTTTTCTCTTCCACAAACATTTCAGATAAATAACATTTAATTATCTGAAATGCACCAGTAAAAGCTGAGCTGGGAAAACTGTATTAGGGACATGGTAATTATCCTGCAAAAGCATCAGTTCCACCAGGGACCACGTGGTAAATTACATAAAAGAAACTAAAAGATAAAAAGCAATTAAAGTTAAACTGGAAGGTTAAGAATTTTTGACAAATTTGTTATTTCATTTCTACTTGATTCTAGTCGGAACTGCAAACATAATGAAACACCAGGAGAAATGCTGCCCCACCCTTGTGATCTCTCTTGTGATTTCTGGGAAGCTTGCCATGTGTTCTGAAGTTCACAGTCTGATATACCAGGAAATACGTTGATGTGAAAATTCCAGATCAGTTCAGCACAGTGGACTAGGAAAATTCAGCTGGCAAGGGTGGGTGAGCATTTCCTGGGATGGTTTTATAAAATGAACCATTATGACAGAGGTTGTATAAGCGGTTGAAAAGCTTTTATGTTAACCAATTATTTTAATTGTCCTGAAAAGGTCTGGCCAGCTAGGGTGACAGATACAAAATGCATGTGGGGCAGAGCCTGTACCCAGAAATAATTCTATACGTATGTAAGAATAGTAGCATTATATTGATTAAAAAAAAACCAAAACAAAACAAACCAACCAACCAACCAAAAAAAAAATCAAACAAAAAAACCAACACAAAACCCAAAACTAAAATATCTTCTACTTTCACTCCCAAAATGCTCTTGTCCAGGACTAAGTAATTAGCAAAGCTGCTAATAAAAGAAGCAATAAAGCTGAAAGATTGAGAAGCAAGTAAGCTTAGGACAAAGTGAACATTCGTTTTAAGGAATAATTCTCCCTGTGTTTCAACAACATGCCCCAAAAGGTAGCTACAACACAGAGCACTACCACAGGACTGCACGGCACCACAGAAGAGCCATCTACTGAAAAGCTAGAATAACTGCTGCATAAAATTAGAATTCAGAATGCTTAGAATACAAACACAAGAATTACACAGCAGCATAATTACAGTTAATTACCTGAAAGGTTAGGAAAGAACTTGTACAAAATAAAGGAAACTCTTTCTTCAGTTAATGGAAGGTTTTACTAATAGATTTGTCAGGCCCAGGTAGAAGAAAATGTATTTCTCTTTTCAAAAATAACTTTCCCTTTATGTGAATCTGTAGTGGAAAATTACAGGAGTTATTAAACTCATTGTAGAGGGGTAATAAATGGTTCTAATTCAAAATGAAATGAGTAGAGAGTGACTTTCGCTATTTGCAATGCCAGTTGCTTAGCCTAGGCAGTCTCCCATAAACCTGAACAAAATCCATGACACTGCTGCAAAGTGAAATGAAAAAGAGAGGACAAACAGCTTCACTTCTAAAACTGACCCAACCCCAAGGAAAATTTGTGATATCTCGAGCTGCTAGCTATAGGAGCCTGAAAGCGAGCAATATCCACCAGCACTCAACTCAGTTGCATATGGACTACCTATTATCAGACACAAACTGTAACTATAATTGTTATCATAAACCATCTTCTGACACTTTTCCACTGGCTTGTCGCCCTCTCAGTTATTGATGGAAGTGATTTTATTTTTTCTTTTTTTAGGCTAAGGTAAAGTCACTTAAATTACTAAATTACAAAATAAGTAATTATAGAAGTAGCTCCTTTAATATCTCTCCAACATTTTGGAGCAGAAAAATACAGTCAGCATTTCCATATCCAGGAAAATAAATGTCACTTCTCAAATCCTTTTTAGAAATACTTGTATAACATTCCTATAAAATTTGTAATTCTAAAACCAGGCAAAAATAATAGAACCTACTGTACAAAGAGTTCACTAACTTCCTATTTTCTTGCAAAATTTACATTTCTTAAATACATCTAGTCAAATCTATTCATATCTAGGTAATTTTATGTCCCTGCTGTTTAATCAGGCTTACATTTCTTGTTTTCTTCATGTACTTTTTCTATCAAAATCAATATGGTTATGAGTACACATGACACTCAGCTCTGCTAAAATTTACTACAGCTGTAGCTATAAGAATACTCTATTACATGACAGGCCACTAAAGAATTCTTCCTTTTGTAAGAATATGTTTAGGTAAAACTGAACAAGCAAGTTAGTACTTCAGAAAAAGGGAACAGAGCAGTAAACTGCAAAAGCTAGATCTCCTCTCTGCTGTGAACTACGGGCAAGCTCACTTATTAAAACAGTCAAACAACTCACTAACCAAGATTTCCCCCTAGAATCCTGCAAATCTATTGCCCAATAGTTTCTGTCTAGTAAGAACTATTTCTGTGATGAATTAGCTTCAAATATATCCTTTTCCCCCCCTAGACTCTCTATAGAGACAAAATTTTTAAGTGTCTGATCATGCAGTACTAAAATTATACCCAGCAACATTTTTTCCTATTTAATTTTTTTTTTTTTTTTTTTTTTTTACAAATAGCATTTTACCAATCTTGAACAATAGCTTTCCTATTAATTCTACAACTTAAATCAAACCTGATGTTAGCTTTTAAAAACACAATCCAGCACCCATAACTCCCTGGTTAATTTCTTTTCTCATTAGAGAATTGAAAGAAAATAGTTATTACAGCTGAGATGCACGATGTGTACACTTTGGAGGGAACAAAAAAATCCAGCAGAGCTGTGCTAGGGCACATGGATGCTTACAACTTTGCTTCTCTGTTACTATACCATTAATTCCCACATCATTCCAGACAGCAGTATGAATGCACTTTATATCTATTCCTTTCCTCATAGCAATATGAGGATCACTAGAACAGTGAATGACTATTACAGAATGTTTCTGCTATCATTATTCCCTGTCAGTAAAGGGCACAACAGAGTCTTTGCAGATTTCCTTCCACAAAAGTGATGTGCCCAAGTGCCCATGCTGATTTCATTAAATTTATGAGCCTGTGATAAACCCAAACTAACTGTCACACTATTGAAATAGAGTAGGGGTTTCCTATAGACTTTTTGCTGTGTTTTTTTTCAATGGAGATCTCCAAGGAAAACTTGAAAACTGGTTGGTGAATAGGTCTCAGTAGGTGTCCCCTTGTCACAGTGCTTGGGGTTCATTCAGCAGCATTCACTTGTCTAGCACCAGCTGTGAGAAAATTTGGGTTCCATTAGCATGCTGGTGATGTTCAGCTTATTTTTTATTTTTTACCATTCTTCAGCCAAGATGACAAATGAACAAGAACAAAATTGGCTGAAGCTGACTGTAGTGGACAAAGGCAGTGCTGGCAGCTGGCATTGAAATGTTCACATTATTCCAGGCAAAAAAGCAGTCTCCACTCTGAGATCACTTCTCTTACCATGCACAATTATAACAACCAAGCTAGCAGAGGTGATGACATTTTTTTTTTGACAGTTAAATATAGAGACACATTCAGGGAGACTGGAGAGTCCCCAGCTCTAGAGCTAAAAATGAGGAAATTGATACAATTGGTTACTGATATTATCATGGCTCTTAAGAGATGGACCAGAGGAAAAAAGGAAATTAAGCACCGAATTGGAGAGAGGGGATACTGAAAACAAAATGTCCTGGCAGTACATATTATACCATCACCTTCGGTGACTTAGCCACATAAACTATTATCTATATTATAACTTTAATTTTTACGTAAAACTTTAGATATAGGCTGAACTAAAATGTAATGCTAAATAACAAAGTGCATAAATTCACCTACTTGGTGTTCCACGTTTCAGCCTCAGGCAAATAATTCTGTTTATCTGTGTCACCTTTTGGCTATGCTACCAGGTTGTTCACTAGAGATGAACCATATGATGGTTCACAGATACAAAAGAGGGTGTTGGGATCATTATAGAGCTTTCAGTAGTTTAATAAAAGGGAAAAATGTGATATTATTTGTGGATACAGATAACTGATAAATTGATATTGCTGCTTGATGAGATGATGACAATAAAATGCATAAGTTCTGTCTATTTATATCTAATTTCTGTACCTGTATACTACAGTGAAAAGATTACGATGTCCACAATAGAATGAATGAGCCTGGCCTACATTTCAACATTCTAAGGAATCAAGAAAAATTCAGTAAGGTAGTCTTCAGGAAGTTATTGAATCATTGCATGTGTGTGTCGGGCTGGGAACAAACATCCTTTTCCTAGTCATGGATAACTGCCTGCAGCACTCCCTTAGTTTTCATTGTTTCCTGAGAGCCACCACTTTTATCCAACTTGTGAAGTACGTCAGCTCGTGTAAGCATGCCCTGATTTGTTTCAAGCAATATAAACCAGTCTCGTTTAAACAGTTAATACAGGTGATCTGAGGTAGCCTAGCTGATTTTCCTTGCAGCAAATAGGGCAATAGTAAAAAAACATTGGAGCACTAGCAACAGAACAGTTAAGGGTGGCAATCTCTGGATGGTGGGAAGTGATAAAAAGTTGGAGGTGGTAACCTCATCGCTGGTACAGATGGATGCAAAGCTGCCTGTCCACTGCTATAATACACTCCTCTAATGACTGTTAAAGTACCATTTTTCTGCAGCACAGCATTGTATACTCTGAAACACGTTCAGGTTCTTATATGCAAAGGAAACTCCATCCAAACAGCTTTGCTTCTGCTGTTACAAAAGTTAAAAAAAAAAAAAGCTTTACATAGCAAAAAGAAAGAAGCCTTCTGGAAGGACTTCCAACTACTGTTTTACACAAAATTTCCTCCCATTTTGAGTCTAATTCTTTACACATCAATACTAGTCCCCTTTCTTTGCCCTATGAAATACGACAGATTCCAGATGAGACATGCCAACCGAAGTCAGAAGCACGGGTTATAGTGTTATATGCACCGCTTAGGCACAATATGGGAAAGCCACTTTTGACAAACTATAGCTAAAAGGACAATGCAGAATTGAATCCCTAGGCAGAAATTCAATTCTGCACAGAGGGGTAATCTTCACATTTGTGCCCTCAGTTTTCCTTCTCTCCAGATACTATTGTCTCCTCACGTTTACAGAGAGCCATATTTACAAGATTCTGATCTGCAGCAGAACCCAGGTGTTGCCATATCCTGTGGGGTGCCCCTGCCCCAGCAGAGTATTACAGGATCAAGCCCATGGTTCAGTCTCCTCCCTTTCTACTGCGTGTCCTAATGCAGCTACTTGGGCAACTGTGTCAAAAAGATGACCATTAGGATGGTCACAGATGTTCTCATAAGTGATTGCACGGTAATTCTGATTACACACTGTCTGATGCCTTTGTCACATCTGTATTTTGCACAGAAGGGCT
>JANIJG010008012.1:98498-110860 GCA_024611175.1 Megaceryle torquata | reverse complement strand
TATCACTTACCACTACTGCTAATTACATCTCCCATTGCACCCTCAGAAACAGAGAGAAGGAAAATCTCTGGTAAAATCTCCTTACTATTGTCTATTCAGAGTGAAAACAGCATCAAAAACATGTCCCTCCCCCCAAAAAAATAAATCCCCAAACCCAGAAGTCTTTAAGTTATTTATCAAAATTGAATCCATTTCACCTTCTCTTTGTTGTCAATGAAAGAACAAGATAAGTACACCAGTTCAATAAGAGCCTTCCTGCCCATAAGCAAAGAACAGAAAGATACAATCAGGCTGCAGGATATAAAACATGGATAATGCATGGCACTTGTGGACCTGTCTGAAAGAGAAAGCTAGCTGATATTTTGAAATACGCCCCCAAAATATTTGGACAATGGTGGTGGTGGGGATATACTCACTCTCACACATCCACCCACTCAGTCCTGGGAATGAAGAGTTATAAGGCATGGGGAAAACAGTGGACAGGGCTTGAACAGGGAAGAGGAAAATCCATGGAATTTGTCTACATGTTTCATATATTCCCTTTGGTGAAAATACCTGGAAGAACTTCAGATTCTTATGGCTGTACTTCTTGCCTCAGCATTATTTAAGAGATTTGAGTAAGAGCTATTGAGAAAGATTAATAGACAATGACAGCTTCATGACCTCTAATTTGATTACAAGTTATGAAGCCCTTTAAATTCACTTCTTTCACTCACTCAGGAAGGGTTTCTTATGCATGTAGAGAAGATAAGCCAGTTAGAAATTACTAACTCATCCTAACCTACCTTCACAGTGGAGATAATGACTGTAAAAACAGTTAGGCATGCTTCAGAATTTCACAGCTCTTGGTAACCTAGGGCTCCACAATTCTATGTGCATGCAAAAGTGAAGTAAAATCTCTTAGGATATAATGGCATAGTATCCAGTCTTCCTCACAGGAAAAGGAAGACATTAGGCAGAAAGTTATATTTTAAAGTCTTACCTAAAGGATGACATTCTTAAGTTTGGGGTTTTTTTTTTTTTTGTTTCTTTGAGTAGATGACACATATTTATCTTAGAATGACTGTTTCTGTAGAGAGTACTGACATTGATTTTATATGTAAGGGTACATTTTTGGTGTTGGAAGACTACGGAGATGTCCATGGAGAGAGGAGGAGAGATCAGACCAAGAGGCACAGTCCAGACCCAGAAATAGGCTTGTCAGAAACAAGGAAGGTTCTCCTTTGTATTGAAAAGTTCATCCATGAAGCCTGAGTTGCTCTTCCCAAAACCTGCCTGTGTTCAAGATCTTAGGAAAATAACTAGGAGGTAAAGATGTTCTCCCAGTGAGGCATTAAGTGAGTTCTGCTCTCCTGCTTCCACTTACAGTCTAATCCTGCCACTTTTTCTCCTCTTGAGTAATACAGTTTTTGGAAAGTAGCTTCACATACAGGAACGAGACAATCTTCATAGCAAGTCAGGTGAAAATTACAATTTTGCAAAAGAAAAGTGGTCACAGGCACATGACTCTGAAATAAGGAAGATGCTGAATCTGCTGACAGAGTTACTTTTACAATCAAAGGAGAGAAGGGGTGGGTTTATAATTTACATTTCTTACCTAACTTCACAAGCTGGAGCAGGGAAGTATTGCTGCCTCTTTCAGTACAAGCAGTCACTGAAAGGTTGTAAATGTCCCCCGGAGGCAAGCTCAACACTGCAGTCATCACATTGCGGGTTACCTACAGTAATTATAGACACCAACTGCTCAATATAACACAAACCTCCTCTAAATTTAAGCTCATCACTTAATGTACTATAAAGAAAAATCAGAGCATCACAGCAGATGTCTTCTGCATACTCTAGACTTGTTACACAAGCCTGTTCCCAGTGCCACCAGCTGTGGGAAGCCGTAACGCCCAGCAGGATATCACAGAAGATGACAATCTCAGGCTTAAAAGCTCCTCTAAAGCCAGTGAGAATTTAAGGAACAATGAAAATCTTCCTCCCACCAAGGAGACTACTCTTGCATCTGTAATTTTCAAGTTGTGTAAAATACTAAACAAGCTGTGGATTTGAGTCCAGTGCAATTTCAGAGGAATTCAAATCAGGTCAGGTCAGCCATCTCTAAGAAGAGCACCCAGGACAAACATACAGGCAAGGCTTTATACAGCCCAAGAAGTGCAAACTAAATCCAGCTGAGAAGTCTAACACCCACCTGGAGACCTGTTGACTTGACAATAGATGTCAGGACCTGGCTTGTCCTGTCATGTCCTGACAGCCATCTGCAAATTTGAAACCAGACAGGATCCCAAACTTCAAGAGATTGTGAATAACTTCTTCCTGTTATTTTAGGGGTGAGTACACTCCCCACTTCTCAAGGGTCACAAAGAACTCAGATATTGCAGCAGACTGTTTGCAGAGTGCTTGTAGACTATCTACAAAGGGCACAGGCAGGAATCTCATGCTGGTTTTCATAGTCACTTTATCTTCAGGCTGAAGCTTTCAGTTCCAAGACAAGCAGACAATTCTGAGTACAGACTAACAGGACTATGCACATTACTTTCATCACTTCTCTAAAAACTGACCAGCTTCTATAGAGTCTTGGGAAGTACATAATTTCCTAATAGTGTTACCTTTTTAATAATCCCACAAGAAAAACAACCACAATAACAAGCTTAATAAATCAGATAGAGATTAAATATGGTATGATTTTTAAAAGAAACCTGAAAGTGACCTCAGAACAGGTATGCCCTGATGCCTGCAAGCACGTACCTATATTTATAAATATGAGCAGGACCATAAAAGCTATAAACCCCGTAGTTATAAAGGAGTTATTGCAGGAATTTCTTAAAAGAATACTCTCTGGGTTTCCCTGTCCTGAAAATAATATAAAGACAAACATTTCTAAAGAAATTCCTAAAGCTTTGAAGTTTTATTTGCAGATATACCTTATTATAGGTACTATCTACTTTTAATCTGTTATTCTAAAATTACATATCCAATACTATTTTAATTTCATATTCAAGGTTTAAGTATTTAGTCTAAAGTTTTGCATTTCAATGAAGATGAATGGCACAGAAGTCAGATTTTTCCTGGAAGAATAATAACCTTACAGAGAACATAACTTTTGGAAGGGAGGAGAGGGATATCACATCACCATTTTTATATAATTCAAGTGTTAGAATATTTATTTGCAGTAAAAAAAAGTGGCATTTTCTTCCTCACATGAAACTAAGATCCAAATATTGGAAGTTCCTACTGCTCAGAAATGTCATGTTTTTGAACAGTTCTTCTAATCATGTAATTAGATTCATCCTGCAACAGGCTCCAGATGGGTGCACTCTTGCAACCATCAGGAATCCAAGGAAAGCAAGTCAGGGTGCTCCAGATGAATCTAAATGAACATTTCTGACCACATTGTGCTTATGCTGAAAATCTGCTTCAAATTCAGCATCTGCTAAGTCTTCAGTTGTAGAAGGGAAACCTTTCCCTTGAAAAAGAACACAAACTTTCTCCCTGACAATAAAAAGATCAACAGCAGTGTAGAAGACAGTCACAGGCCACTGGCTGTATGAAGCTACACTGCTGGCTGTGCACATTCCTGTGCTGCAGTGCTCCACTGCTATTTGCAACTTCTCACTGTTGTTCAGAGGCTGCTCTTTTGCTTCAGGTTAAAGGTGCGTTTCAGTACCCTGCAGCAGCACTACTTTAATCCATAGTTTGAAACCCCAGATTTATTTTCCTAAGTGATTATTAAGTATGCTCCAAGAGTCCAAGAGAATGTGCCAAGAGCATGTCTTTGCAAATTGCAAGTTTTTGAAGAAGTGCACACGTTCTGTGTGAAATCCTCATCACATCCATTACTGGAACTTGTATTCAAGCAGGAAAAAAAAAAAGCAACCCACATAATCTGTAAGAATGTCTCTTTGATAAAGCCAGAAAATGGGAAGTGATCATGCCAGTCCTGAATGAACTAAAAAAATCTCAGCCAACAGCATACTCCAGTTATGAACACACAGAAACCGAAAAGACCGTATCTGTTGACTAAAAAATACTCTTTATGTTTTACTGTCTCCAGCTCAGAAGTTTTTAAGCCATTTTTAAATTCTTACTTAAATTAGCAACACTTGCACTGGATCACCATAGAACCATCTTGTCCAATGGCTGTTTTGAGAGCTTGAGTCTTTAGAAGCATGTGCTAACACTGTGAAATAGCTTTAATTGATCAGGCTTCTACCCATCTTAGTCAACTTTCTTAAACTTTGTAATACAAAGCTATTAACTCAGAAAACAAAACAAAACAAAGAAATGTGTGACACCTTGTACTTACACTCTTCTTGATTTTTTTCTTTCCTTCTGCAATAACCATCCAGTGCAGCATCCTGGAATGAGAAAGGTCAGTGCCATCTCCCCCATAGGTCCAGGTGACGTACAAAAGGTGGTTGTAATATTCTACAGAGGTAATCTCAGGTGCCACTGGTGCTGAAGGAAGAAGGCAAGTGCATTATAGACAGGGTCTAACACAGATGATTACTAAATCCAGTAATAAACTGCCAGAGGACATTCTTGGGAAGAGAGTATGACAAAGATAGCAGAAACATATTAGTAAAAGCATCTGCACCCAATCACTAGCTAAAAGAAATGAAAACTGGAATTTAACCTGGGAGATATTTGGAGAAAAATACATTTCTGTTTGCAGTCTTTCAGTTAAAAAACGTAATAAATCATTAAGCTACTGGCTGATACAAAGCATTTTTGAGTCTACACTTATAAGCAGAATTCAAAGTCAAGTCAAAAGCCTCAGATATTGCTTCACTGGGTTACAGCACTGAAAAGAAATGACAGTCAGTGAGAAATAAGAACTGTCACACTGAATAACTTGGTGTCACTGGAAAAAAATACCTTCACTGAGCTTGCATCTTCCTATAAGGAAAAGCCCCAGACCTGCCATTGTCCAAAGAACATCTTTTTGCAAGAAAAGTTATGGCCACCTTCATTCCCAGGGTGAAAGTCCCACCGCCACAGACCCTGGCCCTCAGCTGACAGCCATCCAAGCCCCTGTGTCAGGGCATATGGCAGCTACATTATGAAGTATTAGGTGAAGCAGCTGTTGTCCCTCCTCTTCTCCACAGACCCAGCTCCTGCCCAGCACTGTCCTCCCCTGCACTGCACAGCTCAGATTGCCCCAATGCAGCCCGTTTGATGGTTTGTCTTCTGCTGGAGCTGCCAGCAAGCCCTCAGCTCCTGGCACAGCCCAAGAAGAAAGACACCAACCTCCAGAGAAATTCACATCCTCCTAGAGTAGGTATTTGAGATGACAATTGCCTCCTGGAGGTGCCTCTCTATTAACTGCAGAGGAACAATAGCTGGTCAGCTCACCTCGACTGCCTAATTTGGAGGTACAGGTCCCCAGCTAGGATTTAGGTTAACACTGGGCAGAGACCCAACAGCAAAAGTCAGCATCCAGTAAAAACCATAACCCCCTCTCAAAGTGACATCAACGAGGTAACCTGGAGAAAGCAGGGATGCACATGAGTCTGTGGGCTTGGCAGGTTCTGCAGGAGCACTGTAGACAAAATGTTAGGGACTGACAGCTCTTCCTCTGCACAAGCCCCGCTGAGCCCAGTGTGTCCGTGCGAAGGCAGCTCAGATGTGGGTGCCCAGTGTGGGGGCCCTTGTCCTGCACTCCCCGCAGAGCCCTGGGTGCCACAGCACCTGCGGGAGCCAGCAGCCGAGCGCAGACACAGGACGGACCCGGAGCTCGGCTCTGGCTGAAGTGGCCACAAGATGTCACTGCTGCTTCCACCGAGGCTTCTATGACTTTTCCGTCGCGACATTCATTAAAGGACAAATTTCCTGAAGTCACCGCTGAGGAAGGCAGCAAATACAATGCAGGAACAATTTGGAGCCGTTTAGAAATGTTTAGTGAGTCTATTCTCTCAAATCTTGAAAATGTCTTTGCTTTTGAAATGAAGCAACCTTATTTAGTACAAAATCTTTAATGTTTCTTTTAACTTCCAGAATTCCCAATCCATCCCTGCACATGGGTTGCATGTTCCTTGTGTTGCTTACAATTTAAGACTGTGACTGGCTTGAATCTTATACACTAATAATAATTTCCTCTAATACCTAAGTATCAATAACATCCTTTGCCTCCAAACACTCACACGAGCAGTTTGCTTTAGGTATCTGGCAATGAACATGCAGGATATTTGAAATCAGACTAAGAGCCACAGCTTTTGTGATTGACCCCCCCTAGCACCATGTTCCACTGGGAACTCTGTGGCACAGAGAGGCTGTAGGAAATCACATCCCACTACAGACCTGGCCTGAAGCGGCAGCTGAAAGCATCCATGGGACCAACAGACAGCAGATGTGGTGGTATTTATCAACACCGACTGTCTGTCTTTCTTACTCTTTATGCTTCTCTAAGCTAAAAGCATTCTCATTGTAAAAGAAAATGTTGGTGGTCTAAAGTGCCCTTGCTTATGACTGGTTTAAATCCAGCTGTTTGTTTACAGCAGGTGGCATTAAAAACTCATTAGTCACCACAGCAACACTGGCAGCACCACAGTATCTCCCTGCATTAAAGCAGTGTGCAACTGTTGCTGCAAAAACCTGAGAGAATAAATGCTGTTCCTGATAAGTCTCTGGGATCCTCCGATCTCCCCCATTCTCCCGAGGACATCTGACCAGTTCTTGCAGGAGAGAGATAGCTATCTATCATTTAGTCTCTTTCCACTACCCTTTTCATTCAAAGTACTGCAGTTCAATAAAGCCCCAGCTTAGCTACAGACTCCACATGGGCAGTGGGATCGTGTGTTAGGGAAATGGTTTATCTGCTCTGAGCTTGCTGCAAGGTGTGGTCCCAAACTCCCAGATGATCCTTCTGCTTTGTTTTTAAAAACCCAGCTTATGTTACAGGTGCAGAGGTTAGCTTTGCAGTAATACACAAAAGAACTGACAGATGGTGTACTGTCAAGAAGACTACAAAACCTTTATTCTGGTATTTTAAAATCTGGGGCTTTTTGTGGGGATTTTTTGGTTCATTTTAATTCCTGGCAACCTGTGCAGGGGATGTAGCATTGTTCAGAATGATGCAGAAAGGGACCAAGTGCTCCATAAACCCATCTGTTCCCTCTCTGCATAGAAAGAGGTTGAGTGTGATAAAGAACTCTGCAGTCCCTTAGTAACTTGAAAGAGTGAAATGGCAGCAGCTCCTGTGGACAAATATTTCAAACCTGCAGACATGAAAAATTGGCATGCCACTTTCTCAAAGGGTAGCTTGACAGCAGTCCCTAGACAAAGCTGAAGACATTGCAAGTAATAAGACAACCAGTGGACAGGAGTGTATTTAACGTTCACATTCAATGGTGGCCAACTATTGATAAGCACTTGTTATTTGATCAAATCAAATTTCTTTGTTAGGATTTTTCCCTTGAAATGCTATGATCTGTCTCACTGATACTCAATGTTTTCATCAATACTCTGAAAGTAAAAGCACTACTGACAAACCATGCAAGTAGCATGGCAACTGGCAGAGGAGTGGAAGATTTGGACAGAGCTGTGATTTGAATTATTGGCCCCTAAGCTGGGCCTGTTCACACAAAATGTATTTCAAAATGCCAGGTGCAAAGCTAAGTCTTTAGGAAAAAAAAAAAAAAAAAAAAAGACATGCAGACAACACTTCCCAAATGACAAATTCTGGAAAGCAGCTACAGTAGAAAGGAGTCAGAAGCTACAGAATAGAAGCAAATCAACACAGACCTCCAGTGCAATGCCATAGCAAATGCAATCATCTGCATGCCCAAACAGGAAAGCATTGAATAGGGAGCTGATTTTGCCTCTGTAGAAGTATTCAGCAGGCTGGCATTACACTTTCACTTTTCACATATTTTGGTAAAAATGGTAAAAACTAGAGAGGCAGAGTGGGGAAAAAAAAGTAACAAGAGGAACAGCCTTACTGAGAGAGCACTTCAAGAGCTGAATGGAAGTAATTTATCAACAGAAAAGAGTGAAACTAAATTCTATAGAGAGAGGGAACAAAAAGCTTTGTGTCCCTTCAATCAATAAGAGAAAAGTGTAACAAGAATTATGGACTGGATATTAAAACTGTGTAACAAGAATTATGGACTGGATATTAAAACTAGAAAAATTAATATCAGAAACAAAGGATAAACCTTTAATAATAAGAGGAATTAAGCATTGATAAAACTTCCCAGCTGGATATTTTCTGGATATTTTCACTTAAGACCAGATGACCTTTCTGAAGAGGTTTTGCCAACTTCAAGTGGATGCCATGACCTAAGAGATTCATCCAGTTCTGACTGCATCTGCTAGTTTAGGAGTTGATCCATTTTTTATCTAATAGCAGTAGCAGTCTTTCCTCAAACAGAGATCCAGACTGATCCTGACAACTGTTTAAATTTTGAAATAACAATCTCCCTAATTCCTGCTGAAGGTTTCTGGTGTCACAACATTGAAATGTGAGGGCCGCACAGGAACATAAAAATGCTGAGCCTGGTACACAAACCATTTGGAAAAGATATTTCTCCCCTCATACAGCAGTCAACCAGCTGGAAAATTGCTTCCTTATAGTGCTACAGAAAAGTTGATTGACGTCAAGGGACAATGAAGACCCTTCATGGGGCCCCAGTGAGTGCTCTGAGTTTCTGATAACACTGGAAAAGTGCCAGTATTTGTTAGCAGTATAGCCTGTGATCAGATACCTCAGGATGGGAGGGTTTCTGATGACTTCAGTGGAGCTAGGACTTAACCAACTAATAATTTTTTTGTTGTTGCTCTGTTGAGCACAGGCAGTATAGCAATCATGATTGCAAATGAATCTTACTCAGTTTCTTCCCCAGTAACATCCACTTAGGCTGTTGCGAAAGAGAAAAATCTGGGACAACGTTGGTATCTGTTTTGGAGGGAGTGGTTGGGACCTTGTAGGCTGATTTTGCTCATGATTTGATTTCTACAGATGGAAAAGAAGAGCGAGTCACAATTTCCT
The DNA here is from genome assembly GCA_024611175.1 of Megaceryle torquata. NCBI lineage: Eukaryota > Metazoa > Chordata > Aves > Coraciiformes > Cerylidae > Megaceryle > Megaceryle torquata. The sequence continues at coordinate 101,868 of JANIJG010008012.1, read as the reverse complement.
CTTATAGTGCTTCTGAATTATTTACTGCTTTCAATCACCTATACCTCTGCAAGGTGAACTAACCAGTGGAGCATAAAAGCAAAATTATTTAATAGGGAACTTTGACTTAACCAGGCTGGATGCTAAGAACACACGTCAAGGCACTAACAGGATACTCTTGTATGCTGTTCCCTCTACAGCTGATCTGTCTGACATATTGAAGATTCAAACCCAAAGAATCTGACAAGAGACAACCTAGTGTGTTAAATGCAAGGCTGTTCCCAACGGGAAGAGGGAAATCCATGTGGTTATATCAATGTACTGCATCTGAGAATCAGGATTACAAATTACTTGCCAGCACCACAGTTTCCCAAGGCTAATTTACCCAGTGTGGGTGCAATGCCTTGATCACATGAGCAGCCTTCTGTCCTTACTGTGAGCAAGCAAAAAACACCTGCAGAAAAGGCAAAGCTGGAGGACAAGAATAATGTGCTACGAAACATTGAGAGCAGCCCTGCAGAGAAAGACTTGGGGTTACTGGTGGATAAAAAGCTGAACATGAGCCGGCAATGTGTGCTCAGCACAGAAGGCCCAGCCATACCCTGGGCTGCATCAAAAGCAGCATGGCCAGCAAGTAAAGGGAGGTGATTCTGCTCTGGTGAGACACCATCTGGAGTACTGTGTTCAGCTCTGGGGCCCCCAGCATAAGAAAGACATGGAGGCCCACAGAAATGATCAAAGGGATGGAACATTTCTCCAAGGACAGGCTGAGAAAGTTGGGGTTGTTCAGCCTGAAGAAGAGAAGGAGAGACTTTATTGTAGCCTTTCAATACTTAAAGGGGGCCTATAGCAAAGATGGGAACAATCTTTTTATCAGGACCTGTTGTGATACAACCAGGTGTAACGATTTTAAACTAAAAGAGGGTCAATTTAGACTAGATATAAGGGCAATTTATTTATTTATTTTTAATATAGTGAAGGTAGTGAAACCCTGAAACAGAGATTTGGGAAAAGCCTCATCACAGGAAACACTCAAGGTCATGTTGTACGGGGCTCTCAGCAATCTAATCTAGTTAAAGATGTCCCAGCTCACTGCAGAGGGGTTAGACAAGATGACCTATAAAGGTGCCTTCCAACCAAAACCATTGTAAGATTCTGTGATTCTATACTACTTGCCTCAGTCTGCCTAATGGCGCATAACTCTTCTCCATGTTAGCTGAGGTGCTACACAAGTCATGGTGTGATCTGGGGATTACTGGGAGGGTTATAGAGGAGGAAAAAGCATTTAGAAATATTGAAAATACCCAGAAAAATATTGTTTGTTTGATTTTTTTTTCCTCACTCATATTACAGCAAATCTAAGAATTAAGATTACTTATGTACCCATTAACTTCTGTAAAACTTGTAGAAGACAAGCAGGATCACTGTCTGTCACTGGGGCCATGCTGGTGGAGGACTGCAAGAGAGTAATCAAGCACTATGATTTGCACAAGAAAATTAGCTATACTTATTTAAAGCAGTTCTCAGAGCTAACCTTAAAGAACTATCTAAAAAACCATCCTAACTTGCAAGCATCTGCAGGTGAAACATTAATGCCCAAGTCAGACTTTCTCAGCACTTGCGCTCCCAGCAGCATTTCCACAGTGTTTTCAGGTGTCTGATTACCTGTTATGAAGCTGATGGTGGAGCTGTCACAGCAGCTCAGTTCTGGGTCCCCCCAAGTCACCATGGTGACCCGGAAATTGTAATACCAAGCAGGCAGCAGGTTAGCTATTCTCTGTAAAGTGACAGAAGACAAACAGCGACTCAGGAGAAAATTTACCATCATGAGATGTGACTTACAAAATACAACTATATTTATAAATCTAGTGCGCACACTCATTTTGCTGAGCTCCTATTCCTTACTCCAGCAGAAACCTCTGAAATTTGGCATTTGAATTTATGAAAAAACCCCTGCATAGTGGGAGTGAATACGGTTCTAACGCCCTGCTGCTTAACCATGTGTATGTGGTTCCAAGTCCTACCTTCCATAGGAACCTCTTATTGATTTCCAGGGCAGCAAGAACAATTCTTGCAGAGCTGGTTTCTGTAACGAAGTTCTAGATTTGATGAAGGCAGAATATTTAACTGGAAGATATAGGCTTTCCTATATTGATTAAATAGGATTTGAGGATAAATTAGACAATGATTTTTGACTTGGATATTGTCACTTGAAAAGACTTCTTCCAATTTTCAAAGAGTATTTCACTTTGTATTATCATTTATTATAAATGAAATATGAATGAGACATAAATGACTTATGAGACATAAATGATATATATAAATACAAATGAGATCTAAAGGAAGTGTAAAATATTTTATATTATAATATTATATGTAATATTTAAATTAAAATTCAAATACTTCCATTGACAGCACAAACCACTTAAAATATTTAATTTTAAAAGCTTTCTGATGTTTTTAAAATTAAAAATAAAAGAAAACTTGAAACAATTACAATTTTCCACAAATAAGAATTGATATTTTTACAGATCTCTGCTCCTTGCAGCGGCCTTTTTTTCCTGTATGCTACAAGGTAATCCAAATATAAGGTTTGTGGACTATTCTCTTTTTGCCTTTTAGAAAAATTTGTATCCAATTAATACCGAAGCCTTGTAGATGCTTGGACTTCTTCTGACATGCCCCTTATATAATGTTGAAGATACCAAAATTGCTTTGATAATTTAAAAAAATAAGATGCAGAGCACAAAATGAAAAACCAACTAAGCAGAGTGAAAGGGCAAATTCAGTTCCAAATGTTCTCACCAAGTGATAATGCTTCAGGAAATACTTCTTGATCTAAGCTGTCAGACAGCTTGATTTTTGACCTCCCTGCCTTCTCACTGGGCTACACACTGTTGCTCCAGAATACACCACTCAGAGATGGTAGTGGATCAGAGGGAAATCTGTGAGGTTATGGAACACTGCTAGAGAACCCAAACAAAAATTCACCAATTCCCACCTGTATGTTAAATGTCATAACAGAAGAACAGGTGGACACTTTATTTTTCAAACTCAGGCTTACTCTTTAAAATTATTCTTTAAGAAATGCTGACTTGAACCACTATATGGCATTTTCTGTCAGAGGGAATGGCTGCAAGCTGCACCAGGGGAGGTTTAAGCCGAATGTTAGGAAACATTTCTTCACTAAAAGGGTTATCAAACATTGGAATGGTCTGCCCAGGGCAGTGGTGGAGTCACCATCACTGGAGGCATTTAAATGGCGTGTGGACCTGGAGCTCAGGGACATGGTTTAGTGGTGTATTTGCAGTGTTGGGTCAAAGGTTGGACTAGATGATCTTGAAGGTCTCTTCCAACCAAAGACATTCTGTGATTGTTGCATTTCAGACTG
>JANIJG010008012.1:0-57026 GCA_024611175.1 Megaceryle torquata | reverse complement strand
TGCTTCAGGACATGCTCTAGTGGCAGGCATGTAGGGGGTTATTTTGTGTTTTTGAAGTCATGTTTGACCAGGGTATTTAGGTGTTTGGGGGTTTTGTTGTTTTGTTTTTTTTTTTTTTAATATGGGTGTGGTTGGACTCAAGATCTAGGAGGTACTTTCCAACCATGAAGATTCTGTGATTCTGTGATTTAAAGTGTTTCCTGTGTGTTTTGATGATATCAGCTTACTTATTGAGTATCTTCACCGGTTATCCTGAACAGACTAATATTTTGCCCTTTTCCCCAAAGACTTTTGCAACCATAATTTGATGCTAGTCTTTCCATATTGTTACCTGCCTCCTCTTCTGCCAGTAACAAGAGGCACAAGTACCTATTTATGCTTCTTTCCTTACTGGTCCCTGTGAATGACACTGTCTTGTCATAAATAATCAAGAATGATTCCTTTTTGTAGTAGTTTGTAATAAATCTCAATAGCTTCTGTGTATTCACTTCATGTATATGTTTAGAAAATATATAAACAGGAAACAAATTGAATTAAAAAAAACGTGCATGTGGTTTGCTCCCATGTTCCTCATCTTTTAAATAAATTTCTAAAACAGTAGATTAGAAACATGTGAGTTTTGTATTTCTGACTGATTTGTGTATTGCATTCTGCACTCTCTCTCTCTTCTATATTTTTTTTAATTTCTTGTTCCTGACTGATATGGATTGGTGCTGCTCCTATGGAGACCAAACTGGTTACCTCATCCAGTGGTGACAGCCCAGTAGGTTTCCAATCATACCAGAAGCTCTCACTGCTCCTTCAGTCTGCATTGCAGCCATCAAGCACAGATATGGGATAATGAATCTATTTTAATTTTCATGTCTTTGCTCCCCCAAGAGGAACATCTCCTCTCTTCTGTGCAGATGTTGTCATCCTTGACACACAAGGCCCTCACTTGAAGTAACATGACAACCTCACAAATAATTTTGTTTGAAAACCTTTCAGTTGTGAACTATTTTATAAAGTCAGCCATGGCAGCCCAGAAAATCCTTCTGCTAAATCTCAAATTACTCTGTAGACAGAAACTGTGCTTTCTGACAAGAGACCAAGAAAAGTCAGCCTGAAATAATCATATATTCCTCCATGCATGATTGCTGCAGTGACTAATCCCAATTTGCTCCCTTAACTCCCTGCTTCTGTCTCCTTCTTCCAGAAGGCAGCACGCCTGTCCACTACTGAAAACAAATGACAGTGGAGGAGAAAAGGCAATTTCTACTCACGTTCTCACCCCCGTCACGCTTCCTCCCACTCCAAATTCAGTAGCAAAGGAGTATGTTTTGGTTGACTATCCGAGCCTCCATTCCCTGCTATTATGTTAACAAATTGTAATGAAAAAATAGTTTTGGTTAATTATGTGGCTTTACTGTTGATATGACAGCTGAGTAGGGAAAAATCAGAGAAAAATCTGCATGGTGCATGGTACAAATGTAAGCTGGGAAGTGTCAAAGCCACAGACTTCTTGGATCATCACTGTTTTCCAAGTTCAGTCTTGTAACCTTTTTGCCAACCCGAGGGAGAGGATCCCAAACTGAAGTTCGGATCTAGAGAATTTAAACTGAAGAGCTGATTAAAGCTGATGTCAAGATTGGAAAATGCTCTGTATTTCTGTGATGATATCTTTCGCTAGAGAATTTCAAAGCATTTTTCTAATACATGTTAATGAGACCTCACAAGAATGCTATAAATACAATATCATGTGTATATGACTCATGCAGCTTATTAATTTTACATCATCTACACTGCTGTTAGAACAAGACTGACAGAGCAGCATGCAGGCAAATTCCTCCGTGAAAACTTAGCCAAAATAGCAAAACCCGTGTCTTAAGGGGCCATTCTGCCTCAAGGCTGACTCCAGATAGATTTAGGGTGAGATATACGTTACCTGCTTACCACAACCCTCCCATGACACGATAGCCTTGCAAAGCAACAACGGTACAGTTCTCTTGCCAAAAATGTAGAGCATTCTCCTAACAAGAAAACAAACTCTAAAGCAATGTTTATCAGCTCCTTTGCTAAACGTACCATATTACGCCAACAGTCTATAGCAGGGTGTAAGGAATTGAATAATGAACATTGCTGGGGGATGGATACAAGTCCAAAAGTTGTAGATTGTCTGTAGGACTTGATTTTAATTATAAAGCAAGAGAAAAGGCAATGTATAATCTCTTAAACTTAACTATGCCCCTAACTAAAGACATTTTTACTTAGCTTAATGAACTATTAATACTGAGTTCCTGAAAAGCCCTTAGTAATTTCAAAGTGTTCAATCTACTCCTGTGGCAATTACACATTTAAGAGGTTCTACAGACAGTAATAATGAAGAAGCTCAAAGGATTTGTTTGCATGGTACTTTAAAGGAACTGCGAGCCAGACAAATGCTATTTAATTGACATAAATAAGATACTGTGGTCATATGTGTTGATGAGAGGTCAAATATATTAGCATGGGGTTAGCGCTGGCTAGTGAAGCTTTCTGCTAGCTTAGAGGATGGGTAAGGGAGTCAATGCCTGCCTGTAAACTATTACAAGCTAAATGAATGGTTAAAGGTCCCACAGAGGGTAAAAATTAGATCTGAAACTACAGTAACTAGATTTCTTTATCTCAGTCACAGTGAATTCAAGAAAGCTGGATCAAGCCTCTCATTTAATAGCAATTTCTTTCTCTCCTGCATATGGGATGATTGATGTGGTGGAATTCAAACAAGGCAGGCAAATTTTGCTGCAACATTCACAGAGGTGAAAGCACTGAGACAGGGTGGAAGGAAAGGAGAAATCCCTGGGAACAGCAATGCTCTCCCAAAGCAAAAAAAGGAGGAGGAAGGGAAAATGCTTCCTTATCCTCCAAATGGGAGGAAGGACAGAGATCAGCCTTCTAAGCTTTAGTTGAGCCCCAGCAGTTTCATCTCTTAACTGGATGTCAGCAACATCAGAACATAAAACTGTAAACAAATTGTTCCCCTCCTGTGTTCTGGTGGCTCAATGCTATTCATACTAGTTAAAGCCTTCTAATCTATGAAATCAGTGGATAATAAAGATTGGTGAGAATGCCACTCTTCCCACACTGAAGCCCATACTTGTCTCTTGTCTTTGTGAATGGCTCCTCTATAAACTTTAATCTAAGTAACTCCAAACTTCTCAATATTCAAATCTGAGAGAAGATTCTGCAACTAGAATCTACCTCTGAACTCTAAGCCATTCATAATCACAAATCAAGTTTCGTTCTGCAAGTCGCTATGATTGCTAGGAATTCAAGTCTGCAAGTTTTGATTTAAATGGAAAAAAGTCTATTCTTTGTCTATTCTATGCCTTTGACAATTCAAAAAAGCACACTGAAGCATAAACCAAGTTGAGTGATGCATTTAAGGCTTTCCTGTAGTAATTAAAAACTGAATTAAGAACTTTGCTATGTAAATGTTTCTCTCTTAGTTTGGCTTGCTGTACTGTAGATACTCTGAATGGATACATTCCGTTTCTTTGTCAGTACAAAAATGTTCTGCCATCTCCAGAAATTTCAGCGGCAATAGTGTGGAAAATACCAGAAAATTCAAGTTCATCTGCTTGCATGTTGCAGCAACACGGCACAGCCCTTGCCCTATTAGCCACTGATTTGCTAAGGACGATTAATCCATGAAAAGCTAAGGCGGAGGGGGAGAAGCTGACAAAGCATGTGCAATCACCAAGAGATAACCTGAGAGTAACCCCCGTGCACTGGGATCAGTCAATCATAGACTGTCTGGGAGACAGCGACTTCTGCCGGCTGAAAATGTTCCTTAAAGGATTTATCACTACATGTAGTAGAGTACAATTTGGAAAAAGCAGTGTTCTTGAGAAACAACTGATGGAGTTAAAATTGAAATGGCCCCTATTCTCAAGAGTCAATAACATTCTGGGGGAAAGAAATTACCTTTGGACCCTACTGTATTTCAGTGAAGCAAAGAAGATGACAGATTTGGGTTAAAGAGATGGTGAAAGAAGGTGGAAAATCTTACGTGGTGGAAACAGAAACATATGTCTTTGACTTGCAGAAGGTTGGATGAAGCTGTGTGGTGGTGGCCTGCAAATGAATCGAGCAGTTTCTGAACTTAAGGGTCCCAACTTCAAGAACAGAGTCCAAATTTTCTACTTTTCACTAATGATATCTGCAAGGGAGTTGTATTATTTATATGTATTTAAAATTATCTGGTGACCTGAGCTTTATCTATTACAGTCCAAATGCAGTTTGCATATCATTCATTATATAAACAAGGTTTGAAATGAACATAACTGTTTACTCAGAAGACATCCATTTAGTGAGTTGGCATTTCTTCATTACCCAAAATATATTATAATTTTCCATGTACTTCCTTCAGCAAGTTAATTGCACACAGTCCTGCTCCTTGATGGAAATTATCTGTCAGCCTCACATAATTATTATGTATCAGCCTCAGTTAATATTCACTCGTTTGTGCTATTGCTTACATTGGACTGCACTGAAACTGGGCTTAATTCACAGTAAGGTGAGCACCTTTTTTTAAAAAAAAACAAAAACAAAACCACAAACAACTACACAGTGAGGTTTTTACAACAAAAATAAAAACACAACTCGTGATTCAATGAATGAAGAGTCAACCATGGCACGTGATGGGGTGCTCAGTACACAAAGAGGGAGGAAAACCCTTTGAGTGGGAAGCCCTGAGATTGCAGTTCCCTAAAAAGAGGCACACACCTTTCTCCAGGTGCTGGGCAAGCCTTGGCTCCCACCTCTGGACCCCTCAAAGTTGAAATAGTCCCTTTCTGTCAGAGAAGTGAGGGCTGCTTCAGGGTATGGTGACAGCCACAGACAAGCTGGGAGCAGATGGCAGCCCAAGAAAGTCTTGTGGTGCCTGGGCAATGCCTGCTGCAATGCTCTCCATCTCTGTGTGCTCCCCTCTCTCTGGGTGGACTCACTCACCTCAGCTGGCTTTCAAGTGCCTGCCTTCAGAGAGCACTAACTCCCCTAGTGTTTCCACAGCTTCTCAGAGGGCTTTAGTATGCTAGAAGCTGTTAGCAGCACCCAAGTCAGCTGCTTATAGGTGGATCTTATTTGGAATCTTATTAATGTTTACAAACATCTGAAGTGGGCATGTCAAGTAGAAGGAGCCAGTCTCTTCTCAGCTGTGCCCTGTTATAGGACGAGATGTAATGATAGCAAGGGGAAACACAGGAAGTTCCACCTCAACATGAGGAAAAACTTCACTGTGAGAGTGACGGAGCCTGGAACAGGCTGCCCAGAGAGGTTGTGGAGTCTCCTTCTCTGGAGACTTTCAAGACCTGCCTGGATCAGTTCCTGTGTGGCCTGCCCTGGGTGTTCTTGTGTTGGCAGGGGGGTTGGACTCGATGATGTCCAGAAGTCCCTTCCAACCCCTACCATTCTATGAATCTATGACTGTGGTGTAGAGTAGGCTAATATTTCATAAAGCCCGAGAATCTTACCTGCCTGTAGGTGAATTCACAGCAATGTATTCCACCTACATTCATTCCACCATGAATGGTGCTCTGAGATATCAAGGTAAAAATATATGATATTTGAGCCCTCTAGTTCCCTAACACCCTGCATGTTAAAGACGCAGTGGTCCCCCTACAGTTCTGCAGTGACCCACCATCCATCAGTACCTGCTAAGACATATCATGAAGCCTCATGAGATCACAAGAAGTCTGAACCTTCTGCTGTACCTTGTACCTATTTCTTCATTTTCCAGCTCATTCAGGCATTTGTATCACCCCCCAAAAAAAGCGAGAAAAAGGTGCATGTTGATGTATCAGAACAGATACAGCTACATCCCCTTTGCACACACATGATAATTACAGGGTGAAAGGCAATAGTAAAGCAGGATAGTAACATTCACTCCTGGAAGGAGAGGTTCCCTTTGCAGAAAGGATGCATTTCTGCCACTGGAAGTGCCTTTTGCACTAAACTGATCAAATTTATCCTACTTTCACTGGAAACAGACTTTCATTTCTAACAGAGTTTGGTGCAAGTTTATCTGCAGATTTTTATTGTGCAAAGGGATTCACTTCTGACAGGAAGCATTTTCTACTCCTGCCACATCTGAGGCTCAGATATAGATCTTGAGGGAAATCCTTGAAGGGTGGAATCGACAGTGCCCTCAGATCATGTACAAGATACTACGTCAGGCACATTGTTTACTGTCATCTCCAATTTATCCTATGTGACACAGCACAAAACAACACATACCACAAAAGAAAAGCATAAACCAGAGTACGTGATATAACCTAGTAAATCTGTCAAGAACATCATATATATGCGTGTGTGTATGCACATCCCAAAAAAAACCCTCAAAAAGCATTCTGTTGACCCCAAAAAACTGTCAGAAGAAGGTCTTGCTGGCTAAAAATGTAAGTTCTGTGACTAAAAAGGGTAAACTGACAGTCTAGGTCAGGCTTTGCTACCCATTGGTGACAGCTCTCAGCCTTTCTGAACCTTTTTGTTCCTCTTCCTTACACATTCTCATGTTCCAACCTCAGAAAAAAAAAAATTAAAAAAGAAATGTAGTGTGACTCTAGGGCCCATACCTTTTGGTTAATTAAATAAGGGGCTTTGCCAGCCAAGATTTTATAATACTGTATTTATAATTAGACATTTATTGTATAGGAAAAAAACTCTGTAGTGGAGTCTGTAGTCAGAAGGGAATATAAATCTCTAGAATACAGACCCAAACCAAGCAGACCCTTTATGAGCATAAGCATCCAAAAAAGATATAGAACATCAAGTAACTTAAACAAAACTGTATTATACAGTTTAGAGGCACTAACAGCTATGCACCCGATTGCAGAGTCTATAGCATTTTATACTCTGTGCGGGGAGTAAATAGGAAGATCTAAATGAAGTGACTGCATAGAGGTTAACATAAATCACTGTTTTAGGCACTGCTGCACTCTTGTAGTCCTCAGAGGATTAAAAGGAGCACCTCCCTACATATTTCACCTCCTCTCGTAGACATCACATTTCTTCAACTGTCATGGAGAACAGATGGAGGCAATCAAAATTTGTTTGATAAGAAGGCTCAGCACCCAGCATCAAAATGAATCAGTCCAAGGTCAGGAGTGCCCCCATGGGTCAGAGACCAGCATTGACTGAAACCTCATAAGCTACCTCCTTTCTCACAGTGAGTCGGTAAGTTACAAAAGGTTTCAAAGCTGAGAAGTTAATACAGAGAAACTATTACATCACCAAAAATACACCACCAGACTGCCTGTCCCCTCAGTATATCACCAGATCTCTATCAGGATAAAGAAGTGTGGGTTTCCATTTTATATACTTTACATTTCATATAGGTGGGGAACATTTCTTCTCATCCATTCCACCTCCCTACAAAGATGCAGAGTCAACAGAGAGCACAAGGAAGTTTGCAGCATCAGTGCCATATTACAGTGTTGTATTCCCTGAAGATAGGAAACTTTAAGAATAAACTTCCTCTACATGATCATAAACCTCTCTACTTCAAACCCAGGTTCCCATGTCAGTCTTATATACAGACCTTCACTATTTTGGTGGGAATGTCTGACCACGTACAAAAAAAATCAGAAAATTTTCTATTGAGTTTTGGTACATGTAGCTCTGTGTGTCTCAGAGTGGATCTCAATGAACCTGTAAGGGTCAAGGGTGATACTTACAGTTGTCAGAGATACACCAGTAGCTCTCCTGCTGTTTTCCTACTACACATATTAAAGACAGGACTTCAAAGTTTAAGCTGACTTAAGAAAGGATGATGTTCCCTTAGACTCTGGTGAGGAGAAAAAGCCATGTGAGTCTGTTAAACTTTGCATTCCAGAATCATCTTGAGCTATGCATCTAAAAATGCCCTGTTCTATGGATATTCAAAATGTTAATATTAAAAAAAAAAAAAAAAAAATTATTTTAAGATCACAAGAAAGAAGCCCGAAGCCAATCTCACTCCCAGTTCAGGAAAGGCAATGCATCAGTCTTACTTAATCACTCAAAGATTCTGTCTATTCAAATACATTTCTGCACATTTAAATAGGCTGAGGATCAAAAGCAAGGTTGAAATTTATGCCATTTTGAACATAATGTGAATAATGAACTTTCAGCTGGTGATCTGATATACTTTTGCTGCTGTTATAGATCTTCACCAATATTTCCTGTTGCAATTCTGGTACTTGCCCTTCCTGTCCTCAGTGGTTAGCAGGAGTGGAAAAATAACATATGCAAAATATTCAGTGGCTGGAAAGAGTTCAGGCTTAATAGGGTGTCAAGGTTTGTATGCAGGAATAAACAGGAAATTTTTAATTTTTTGAAACTGCTTAGCTCAGCTGTAGTTATGGGAACTCGAAGCTAATAACAGGACAACACCACACTAACAGCTGCCACATAATAGTAATTCTCTATGCTCTCTAAGCAAGGAAGCACCTAATGTGGTTTTGTACACTAATGCAGCATCCTAATTCATTATGGAATTTCTTTACAGTGATTCCTTTACAGGAAACACATAATTTTCAATTTTTACTTTGTGGCCCAGGAGATGGTTCCCTGAAGAGAAAGATCTGAAATCTACAGCTTTATATCATCCCTAATTATATGAAATAGAGACCTGTCACCTGAGTGGGAGATGTCTGAAATAACAAGCGCATGGAGAAATTCTGGTACTTTTAAAGATATAAAATATCTGGAAGGAAGTTAGTTAGTTAGGTGAGGTGTTAGATTAGATTGATGAAGTGTCTGTTTGATGCCCACTGAAAAGGGAACACCACATTTCTGTCAGTGATACCTTACAAATTTCAGCCAATATAACCAAACTATAATTAGCTTTTCATGGTCACTGAAACAAACAACCAACCCCAGATCAAAATAACAACAAACCAACCAAAAAAAAAAAAAAAAAAAGAAAGAAACATAGCTTCAGAAGATAGAAAATATTGAATTACAGTATTCAGCAACTACCTTTTAACAAAATGAAAACCAAATTTTCACACCTGGGAGAAAAAAGTTTGGGTTTTAAAGGTAAACCACACAGCTTGTCATTTTTCAAAATCCCTTGTCTTTAAAAATCCAAAAGTTCTAAGTTTGTAAGACTTTTTAACTAAAGGTGATTGATGAAAACTGAAAAGCTGTTGATTGTTGAACTTACTTTCTCATAAAAATATTTGTAGTGTATGTAAAAATAAACACAAAAATAGTTTCAAAATGTCAGTGAAAAGTAGGTGGTAAATCTCAATTCCAAGAGACACCAAGCATACAAAAACCCTGTTTCTTCTTGGTTTTGCATCTATGTGCATATTATTCCTTTATTTCCTCTTAGTCCTTTAACACCCCAGTTTTTATGTAAAACCTCTGCAGTAGGATTAATATGAAAATAGCATTGGCCAAATTATTTAATGCCATCTGCTGTTCTTGCATCACTCCAACTGGGCAAAGAGCAAGGAAAGTTGCAGGATTTTCCTTGCTAGTGCAGAGCCAACATGGGCAGCTTCCTCTGCCCTTCCTTCTGCTACTGGCATGCCCTGATGGATCTGAGGCATGGCAACACTGTGCCCCAAGGTGGTTGCCTTTGAACACTGTGGGTGGAAAATGTAGGTTGGAGCTATCCTAACCCCCCCAGTATAAGGTCAGCTGTGCTGTACAGATTCAGGAAATTCCTTTTAGTGCACTTTGTCACATGCTGTCTTCCCACTAACCAGTACCTGAAATTCTTGCTTGAAAATTTGGAACTGTATCTTTGGTAAACCATAAGAGATCCAAGACAGCAGGTATTGGACAGGGTCTGGAGTGAGAGCTCCTTGGAGAACAGATGGACTAACTCATGCCTTGCTTTTTTGACCAAGTTCCTTTTCCCGTATTAGGAGAAAACGAGACTTTCTATAATTCCTTATCTTTCTTATAATCTCATTCTGCTGCTAGCCCACAGTAGCAGGTGACAGATTGTGAAGAGGGCTTTTAGAGATACTGTAGATGCTTTTCTGCTGTAAATCACAGATATGTTGAGCCATATCAGCTCAGGGTCTGACTCTGCATGGTGCACTTTAGAGCTGCTGTGCTGTCACTGTCCTTGCAAAGAAGCCACCAATTTTGGATTTGTAATTTAAATGAATGAAGAATGAATGTTATTATTCCTGCCACAGAAAAGGAGCTCCCCATACAGCAAGAAAAAAATAATGATACCAAGCTTTCTTTTCAGCTGTAACTCTTCAATGATTTTACATAGGAAGAAATGAGCATTATCCTGTTCCATGAATTGAGGCACAAAAAGGGAGACATAACCAGCAGAGCTAGTGGCAGATCCAGGGACAGACTCTCATGAAAGGAAAAAAAAAAAAAAGATACCCACAAGGATTTAGCATAGGTTAGAAACCTACAGAAAAATTATTCAGAGAAATCAGGAACTAGAGGCCTTATATCCAAATAAAGCAAAGTGATCAGAATGATCTGATGGCAAAAAGAGGGAAGATTTTACATATTTTTTAAACATTTTCCAGTGGGAGTAGGGGTGTCTTTTACTGTGAGCTGACTTCTTCCCTGTGTTTGTCAATCTGGATTTAAGCAAAATTGAATAAACCACCCTTGCTTTTGACAAAACAAAACAAAACCCACAAAAAACCTAAACTAACAAACAACCCCCACCCACAAAAAAAAAGCAACAAAAAAACCCACACAAAACAACACATGAAATTAACTTGATTACCCTATTTCAGAAAACGAGTGCAGGGCAGCAGTCAAGAGCCAGCAGCACAGTGCCAGCGCACAGATTTGTTCCAAGGCTAGATAAAAATCTGTAAGACCCCTATTGTAATTGCTGCAAAGAGCTACAACAGGTAGGGCCACTTCCAGTTTGGCACAGCTTCAGAGGAGACTCACCTCAGCTCTGAACTTGACTCACCATTTCAAGTCTGATGTGCATTGCTAAACTCTATTCCAGTCCATGGGGCAAGATGGAGAACACCAGCAAGGTCCCGGGCTGCAGACGTGCCCTGGGTCTGCTGCGCTCAGGGCCCTCAGCTCCTTTGAACATTCCATCTTGAGACAAGTCACAGCCCATTCATAATTTTCCAGCTATCTCCCAAAAAACCCCAGTAAGATCTCATTTAATGGTCAAGTGAGGTCTCGGAGTACTATGTATAGTTAAAATCACAGAATCACACAGAATGGTAGCAGTTAGAAGGGACCTTGAAATATCATCAAGTCCAACCACCCTGCCAGAGCAGGATCATGTAGATCAGGTCACACAGGAACACATCCAAGTGGGTTTTGAATGTCTGCAGAGACTTCACAGCCTCCCTGGGCAGCCTGTTCCAGTGCTCTGTCACCCTCACTGTGAAAAAATTTCTCCCTACGTTTACATGGAACCTCCTGTGTTCCAGCTTGCACCTGTTGCCCCTTATCCTATCACTGGATATGATACAGCTCTGAGAAAAGCCTGGCTTCACCTTCCTGACACTCACCCTTCACATATTTATAAACATTAATGAAGTCACCCCTCAGTCTCCTCCAAGTAAAAGAGACCCAGCTCCCTCAACCTTTCCTCATAAGGAAGATGTTCGACTCCCTTCATCATCTTTGTGGCTCTGCACTGTTAGGGTTAGGGTTTTGAACTTTAGGATTATATATACTTTTTTCTAACCTCAGAGGAAGTCATCTGGGTTAAAATCTTCTGGCTGTAGTTGCCAATGAAATGTAATTAATAGTATTAAAGTGTGACAGGTAGTCCCTGTAGATTTAGCTCTTTCCAGTGACAAATGACAACATGTGTATTTATGGCTGCAAGAGAATTCTGGATAAAACTGCCATCATTTAACTGCCCAGTTATTAACACAATCTGTATAACCCAGATGAGGAAATTTATCCCACTTAAAAAAACCCAAAATGAACAAACAAACAAAACAAACCAACAACAAAACCAAACTCAACCAAAACCCAACAAGTATGTTGGTAGAATGCTTAAAATGGCAATAGGACCATCTGTATTTGGTTTGCTAACAAAGATTTTTGTGATGCTGCTTATCACTTTATCTCATAATCACTAGAGTGCTTGCTAAAGTCTTTCCAATAATACCATAATTCTTTTTTTGGGGGTTGCAATACTGTACAATTTCCTACAGAGAGTTCACTTAGGAAGTTCCTAGCAGAGCTGGGAAGAGACTCTAGATAACTTTTTATCCAATACTTAAACCTAAAGCTTGTCTAAACTTTTACAAACCAACCCTAGTACAATCAATTCTCCAGCTCAATATTCTAAAAGCTTAGTCTTTATGTTAAACACATCCAGAAATCAAGTGTTTTCAAACAGCTGTCCTCATATATTCACAGTATTGGGGCTGGTGCCAAAACACCCAAAAGCATACCAACCATCACAGGCTGCATTACAGCCTCACCATGTGTCTGCTGGAAGCTGGCCCTTTGCACTTCACCTGACACAGTTTCGAGTAAAACCTCATTTCTCCTTTCCTAGGTTTCAGTTTGTTACTTCTGTCTTATGTTTTAGCCAAGCCTCCAACATACAGCATTGAAGCCTTCCACATCCATGTTCCCCAATTAAAATTCCGTCAGTGCAACTGAACTGGGAATCTGAGCATTTCTTTGGCCCAATAAAACACGCATCTATCAAAGTCTCAAACAGGAATTGTTTTTTTAACATGTGAGGACTCCAAAAGCCACTGTATTTATCCATCTCTAATTGTAGCTCACCCTCCAGTGCACTGCACAAACAGAGATTCGCTAATTATCTTTTGGAGGTGAGCTTGGCTACTCCAGCTTTGATGCTCTGCTTTGCAATTAAATGTATTTCAGCAGCCACATGGGGGAGAAGGAAAAAAATACAGCTTCCGGTTCTGCAATGACCTACTTATGGCATTAAAGCACTGAGGGGGAGGGGAGGGCTGGGGGGAAGAGGAGAGGTCTAACTACAGCTTAATGCAAGCTGACACTTAGCTGTGCTTCAGACTACACAGCAATCAATATCAGATATGACTTCACATCCTACAGAAAATATTGCTAAGACAAGGAAAGTTAATGACAGGAAGAAATTAATACAAAACCTTGGTTCTCAAAACCTGCAGTAGTTTAAACATCAGTCCTTTTCTGCCTGTTTGCCATGCTCCCTACCACAGTACTAAAGTTGGTGTTAAATTCACACTATCATTCAAGCTACAGAAACCACAGTACTGAGCACTGCACAGCCCCTGGCTCCCTGTCCCAGACAGCATACCTTCTAACTAGACAAATACAGAGATACTCCTCCCTCTCAATGAATAAAGCAAGGCAAAGGATGAGTCTGATTTATTTAGCATCACTATGCTAAGTCCATGCATGAACCATAGACTGACTCTACATCTTCCCTTTAAAATTTTTAAACCACGCACAAAATATCCACACAGCACCCCCTCCCTCCCCGACTGTCTTTAGGCTTTAAGTTAATTAACTAGAATTATTAGAGAAAGGCATTGATCATGGGAATATTTCTGAATTCTGTCAGGAATCCCAGAATGCACTGGAATTTTAAGCAAAGGATGTATTTTAGGGTACTGTTTCTGTTTTCAATTTTTCACTCTCCTGGTTAATGGCACAGACAATTTAATTCCTGTACTTCAAACTAACCATAGTGCTTATTGGTGAAATAGTCAGATGGAAGGCACACTTAACGGTGCTATAACTGGACTTTTTCAAAATGCTGTATACTTGCAGTGTGTGATGACAAATGCCTATCATTTAAATATCACAGCAAATGTTTTGAAAGTGCAATTGCAGGAGTTGAGCCAAACACATCAGTAAACACTTAAAAATCTGTTCATGCATTTGTAGCTTTTTCTATAATACAATATGAAGTGAAAGAAACCCCTTTACCTTATGCTGGAGTACATTCAGTACATTCAGAATAGTTTGAGGACTATCATCCACAATTTTTAATTTCTTTTTTTTCCTGGTGTCAGATGATAGGAAACATACAGTCCTGTTTCCAAAATTTTACACATATATTTGAAGTATAAGGAAAAGAAGGAAGAAGGAAAAGGAAAAAAAAGGGGGGGAAGGAAAAAGGGGGGAAAAGAAAAAAGGGGGAAAAAAGGAAAAGGGGGGGGGAGGAAATAAAGAAAGGAAGAAAATGAAAAAGGAAAAAAAGAAAAAAGCGTAAAAAGTGAAGGAGAATATGTTTTTTTTGTCCTTTCAGCCTCCACTCAAGATGACAAGGAGCATCCAGCAGCACCATTTGCCCCAGCCAGAGGAGTTTCAGTCTGAATTATTAGCTTCCTTCATTATTGTCTAGCTCAGTAGCCAAATTGCTTGAAGGAGTCATTCACATCTGTGGAATTTACTAATCCTTTTCTACAGCCATCACAGAAATTGGCCGTTCTCCCTTTCCCCAACTATTTCTGAGTCACACTACCTAAGGCTGTGAGCTTGTCGTATCTGATAACCGAGGCAGGGTCAGGCACGGTCAGTACTTTAACAAGAAACAGCCAGAAAGAGGCGAGATGCTATGGAGACAATGCCAGTTAATCTGTGGACAGCAAATTACACTTTGTATGATTCTGCACAGAGCATCGTTCCTTCAGTACGGTCAGTTGTGAAATAATTGCCATGGAGCTGAAAACGAAGAGAAATACTGTTCCTACTTGAAATGACAGTCAGAATATAATAATTTAATGAACAGCTCTAAGTTAGTCAAAATCGCTATGATCTATTGCAATGGATAAATTCCTGAATTAATGTCTTGCAAGAGAATTGGCAAAAAAAAAAGAATCTTCTTTCAAATCACTGCTAAAATCTCATTGCTCAGTCAGAGGTTTCACTTAGCATCAATGTCCACACATCACTGCATTGTCATGGAGATGGAGGAGTTCTAATCTCAAATTTACTCAGCCTGCAGCATGGCATGGGATAAACAGGGATTTGCTAGAGTCAGCCAATTGCACCTACTTATAAATCTTTGTGCCACCAAAATCCAGTCGTTAAAATGATCAAGCAATAGAGAACATGGGGCAAAAGATGGTTTGCTGGTTTCCTGAAGTCCCTCTCCCTTCTAGTAGCCCTCCAAATATCAATACCACTGCTTTCAATAGTTAAGAGTTTGGAGGGTAGGAAGTACACCCTGCAGAAGAGGAACAGAATTTCCTTGCTGTGCATTCACGATCCCATCACAGGCTGTCTTATAACACATTGGTGTCTCACTTTATCCAGCAGTACTGTAAATTATGTACTTTGCCTTGCAGTGACATTAAGCCTCAACAGTTGTGAAAACTTTGTAACACTTGGATGAAAACATCATCTGAAGTACACTGTATAATTCATGTGACTGCACAGACCTCTCCTTTTCAAGCAACTTCTTCAAAAGCATGCTAAGCATCCAAATCCTTTTTTCTTTTCCTATCAAGATGATTGACTGCTTATTTAAAAATATTAATTGTTTCTATGATAAAGTGTTTTTAAAAACCCTTAAAGCTGCAAGATATCAGGAAGAAACATTGTAATCATTCAAATAACTTAAAATGCTCATTCATTTTCACTGGTCCTTACTTAATAGATGCACACAATAAAGAGACCGTTATAGGTGACTTGTATGGTAATTATTTTAAAAGGCTGCTTGTAAGTAATGGACTAATAATAAATAACTTGTAGAACATTGTGCACTAACTATAGAGAGCAGTCAGAACAACTGATCTCATTCCTTGGTTTAATTATTCAGTTCTTTTTAGACTGGAGCTACGTGTCTGGTGTATTTGCTTCAGATCTCTAGAGGGTATTGACCAGGTTTTCTGAAGTCTTCTGCATTATTTATCTCTTCCTACCATAAGGGGTCTTATAGGCATACTGTTTCAATAATTAAATGTCAACAATTCATGCTGTTGGCCAAAACCCAGAAGACCTTCATAAATAAATAATACCATCTTGCATTTTTATAGCTTTTTTCATTCAAGGATCTCAAAGTGCTCTGTGAATATTCATTAAGACCTTCCAATAGCCTTCTAAGGTAATTCAGAATTATTCTGCTCTTGATTTTTCACAAGCAGGAAAACAGTCACAGGGAGACAGATCAGCTAGTCCAAGGTCACGGCTCAAGCCAGCAGTGGAGGCAGGGCTGTGCCGACAGCCCCCTCTGCCACCTCCCCTTGCCAGGCTCTGCGCCGGCAGCAGCGGGAAGCAGATGTGACTCTGAGGACCTCACTGAAGTCACAGCCATATAAAAGCAATTAGGATGGGGCAGGGTGAGGGGAAATCAGCATCTGCCCTGCATTTGATTTTGTTTTAAAGGTGTTTTATTACCAAATTCCAAACGAGAGGAAACAATGCTGTGTGGTTCACCTGTCTGACCTAGTGCTGCCATTTCTCCTTTACTAGTTGTGGTGCTATGATTTCACTCAGAGCAAGGAAATATTTGATATCTTGTTTCTAATCTAATCTGTCAAAGTGTTCATTAGAAGTCATAAACCTAGGTTTTATTTGCCTTTCTCCAGTCTTTTTTTGTTAGCATCATTCTCCATGACCCCTTTTTCACTCCATACTGAGGAAAACAAGAATGATAATGATGTTACATCTCTACAGAAGCTTTCATCCTGCTGACATGTTGAGAGCAATGATGAGCACAGAAATAACATAAGAAGCTTTTCGGGCATCCTTTTCTAGAACTAGATCGGAGTTTCTGAGGAGAGAAAGGCTGAGTCTGAAAGCTGAGTGCACACCACTTGCTCTGCTCACTCAGGCAGATTTCAGCCATTAATTCTACTTCCAGTACTCCAAAGAAATGAGAAAATCCACATGAAGATGATCCCAGCAACCAAAACAAGCCTCCCCTTAATATCCTCACAACAAATACCAAGTTCAAAAAAGCTGCAGTAGTGAACTGCAGTTCATTCCTAGCTTGAATGCAATGTCTAGATAAATGCAATACCAGAACACTGCATGTTTTTAAAGAAAGCAATAACTACAAGTGCTTTCACTCAGAAAGAGCACTTTACTCTCCACTGATTTCAGAGGAATGTCCATGTTTCCCACCCCTTACCCAAACTGACACTGTATACATATATACACATATACTCATGTATAGTGTATGTACATACTATGTACACACACACAGGGTACAGCTTTGCATTGATAAGGTGTTATAGACTGACTAAATCTGAGCCCAAGTTATCCCTTAACATTTTTCTAATTAGTACTGTTTATCAAATGCTTGAATGTATATATCTGTTCCTGATGTGCCTTCCTGAAATTCTGTACCTGAACTTATGGATGTTATTACAGCCAGGAATATTTACTCATTTTCAGAAATTAATATGGATTGGTTAACATCACTGTAGATTTGTTAACACAAAACCCATCAATTTCTTGTTTGTTTATTTATTTATTTATTAAATGGACTGATTTATTCTGTTGATATTGAGGGTTAGGGACTCTGATGAGAAAGAGATGACATGAAGCAGCATTCACAGATATTTTCATGGGTCAAAATACACACATCATCCTATCTGAACTTGACCGATGCCTATTGTGAGTACAGAGAGAGGAGAGGAAAGGCGGGGGGGAGAGGAAGAGAGAGAGGGGGAGAGAGAGAGAGAGAAGAGAGAGCGAGCGAAGAGAGCGAAGAAGAGGGAGAGAGCGAAGAAGAGGGAGGGAGGAAAGTTAAAATAGGATGTATGATGCTTTGATAATGGTAATTCACCCCTCTCTTCTGTAGGTTTTCTCCCTGTCTGTGCTATTACTTTGCTTCTTGAAATCTCCCTTTCACCAAGTTTTACATCTGCTTCTGGTTCCCTTTACCCTGCAGAGCTATACATTGGGAGTAGTACGTTCCATTAATCTCCATATTTCTGAATCTGCACAGTTTTAGTCATCCTTCCCCACATTTTCCTCATTAAGTCACCCCACCCAGAAATTAACCTCATTGGTAGCTTTGGCTTCAGCTCTGTGAGCTACTGCGTTGTGGAATACAGTTATGAAAAGATGTGAGACCACCAGAAGTCCCTTGTTCAGCAGCAGTAGTGGCAATGTGGTGGATGTCTAAGGACCTTTTAACCATTTGTGCAACAACCAGTTGACTTATAAACTCATCGGACCTATTTCACCAAGGCATATGTATGATTGGTGAGTGCCCTCTAACTGAATTTAGATTCAGTATGTGTTTCTGTTATTGAAAATTATAACTAAGGAAACTCCCCAAACCAAATGATAGTTTAGAAAGCCGACACTGGTTTATTACAGTGCTGGTGGGGTGCACAGGGGATCTCTCCTCCTAACATGCACACCCACCAAGACTAACCATACTGTATTTATACATTAAATTGGTTAGTAATTTACATACAATTATAATACTGCTGACTCAAAAATGATTAGGTGTTGTCAGCTTATCATCTATAAGAGACATTAATGGACACCAGATATAAGTACTGCTGACTAGGAGTGACTGTTTACTACCTGTCAGCTAGATGTTTTAATACATTAACTCAGTTTTTGAGTCAGTCCACAACAATGAATTATTTAAGTCTCTGGTATCAATACTGTGCCAGAATAACTCCTGCTCCGTTGACCAGCTACAATTGTTTCTCAGTTTTCTACATAGTTTGCATAAATGGTCCCATCACAGCCCTTACAACATAGTATAAGATTAGCTCAAAGGGCAAAAATGTTGTTGCTGTGGGTTGAAGTGACCATGAAAACAAAAAGAGATGTGTTTGAAATTATCTAAATTTAGATTCATAAAGGACAGTTAAATTAAAAGCCTGAGCCTATTTGGCCAAGGTCACAGATCTTACTGTTTATATAAGATACTACTTCACTGAATGTCTTCTCCTTAGACGACTATACCACAGTGTCCTTAAAAATAGAGTACATCTGAGTTCCATCATGATCAAGGCAAATAGGTATATATGCATTCTTGGACTGTCACCTGAGATCATTTTGGTATGCAAGTGGGTGTATGTCGATGTGTGAGTGTGCATCAGTGTGTATGTGTATCTAGCAAACATGTAAATGATTCATTTAGATAGACTTAAGCCTGTCTCAGAAGATGAGAATACTGTCTTGGGACAATCTCCTTAATGATGGATACTTCAGCACTACTGAAACACATTTTTATTCACTTGTTACACTGCTCTGAATAACCTCTGCTTTTTTTTTATCATCTTCTCAAGATCCAGCAAGCAATGCAAGACAAATATAGTTAATTTTCAAAGCAGACACTATTGATCCCACGTCACTGCTCTATTAAAATGACATTTTGCACTATGCAGAATGACTGATGCAGAAATTATTTAATCGGACGGATGCTGAACCAAGAAGGCAATAGTTGCCTACTGCATCATTATTCAACAGGTAACACTTGGCTTTGGAAAGCCCACTTTCATATAAGGGGTGCTACTAAACTAACAATTTATTACACTTTCAGAGTACATCATCCACCTTTAACATTCCCGTCTTCCCAGTAAGACTATTTTAAATCCAGTCAGAGGAGTAGTGACTGAAACACTGATAACTTCTATTCTTTAAATCAGACGAAGCTACTAAACTGGCTCAAATAATATTCGTATCCTACAACCTGTTTCTCAGTACCCCTCTCAGTTTCTTCACTATAGACCTGTAAATAACTCCATCCACAAACCCTGCAGATGAAATGAGCAAGTTTCTAAAATTTGAAAAGATTTTTGCTTTTTGTGTGCAAAATCCTGTGTCTACACAAGCCAAAAGTTTGTAGCTTCTGTCTACAGGTATTGCCTGATCCACCCAGGAAGATTCTCCAGACTGACTATGCAAAAGTAATCAACTGACTCATTTCAGCTCTCAGATCTGTTGGCCTGTTCATCCCTTCCAATGCATAATCTGGAAATTATCCTAGAAGAGCTAGGCAAAAATCCTAAATTAGGAGAAAAGGATGATCAAACTTCAAGTCATTTTGGTGATGACAATAGCGTTATTTGCATGAATGAGGACTACTCACATAGGACTTTTACTTCCTGCACTGCAATCCAAGAAGCATCTACCCAAGCCAGGACAAGGCAGGGCATTTGGGGAACACAGCAGCACTGTCATGTCAGAGCAGTGCTTTGCAGAGCCACGTTAAGTTCTGCTCAGAAGCAGATCATTCATATCTATTTCAGGTATCTCCAAGGTACTGCATATGGAAGTGCCTTCAACCACAGCCAAAGCCCACTGAAATAAAGAGCTAATTGCTAATCCAAATTATTTTTTTTATTGAAAGTGCTTGAGTCATTCAGGGGATGCCCACGGAGGTTTTTTGCAGACAGATGGGAAAATGGCTCACCCAGGATTTGGGCTGCCTGTGTGTAGCCCAGCTTCATCCAAGAGCCACAGAGACACAATTAATGTGGCCCTCTACTTAAGCTAATTAAGCTCTGCCAAGAACTTTCTTCATGCAACGTGTTATTAGCCTACATGAAACCTGACAGCTTCACTTCTGCTATTTTCTTTTTCTCAAGAAAAAAATGAGCTGAGAAAATGGATTCTATTAGCACATGAACTTTTCAGCAACTATCTTCAAGTCTATCTTCATCTTCCCTTGGACAAGGGCAAAGGGCAGACCAGGTAAACAAGCACAGGCAGAGAGTGAAGGTTTTAGAAAGCAGGAGTGGCAACGTTGCTGCACAGACGACGGACCTATGTGTGGGTGTAAGCAGATAGTCCTTTTTGTCCAGCTCTGGCAAGCAGAGGCTACAGCTGTGGCTTGCTGTTGGAAAGCCTCTGCCTCCTGCTATTGATAGAGAAGACAGTTTCCTTTTTTTCTCTCCCAAGCAAGAAATAGAGTTTGTGGAAAAGATTAGCACCATAAAGTCATAGAAAACTCTTGTCTTTGGCATAGCAGGGAAAGCAAGCTGTCACTGATAAGAGTATATCAGTTTATTTAGGTCATTTATGGGAGAACTTCTCACTGATGACTGCTTTTTAAGGAAATATGGGTCATCAGTGCTAGGCAATCAAGCCCTGACAGCCCTACTGCTGAAGCCAGATTTTTTTTTTACTTGACGGTGTAAATTTGATGATAGGTACCATGGGCACTTCTATTTGTACCTGGGTGTAGACAAGGATCCATATTAAGCATTAGAAGTGGAGATGTCAAGTCAGCAGTGTGGCTTTTTTGATAGCAAGTCAAACAGGCCAGATGAATCTTCCAAGGGACCTGATCAGTGGCAGCAAAATATTTCTAATGCAAACAACTGCGCATTAATAGCCACTCTATGGTGAGGATCCCATGTGATAAATACACCCACAGGAATTCAAGGCTCGTGCTGGTAATCTTAAAAGTTCCCAGAGGTCTGATTATTTTGCAGTGATGTTACAAGCCTTGTCAAGACTCATTGCTTAATCAATCTCTGAAGGATCATTGTTCTAACTGGTCTTTCACTGACAGGATAACCAGAACCAGCCCATGAGCTTTACCTCTGCACAACTGCCATATGTTAATGGAGCCAATAAAGCATAACTTGGCCATTATGAGTCCAATATCACTAGTCTTTCTGATTGACAAGATTTGTCAAGATGGAAGGAAACAAGACAGGGATATATCTCCTGATGAAAATCCTTGATTTGGTAATTTCTTTCCTAATGTACATTTATGACATATTTCTTTGCTTAGTAGCACCCCTTCATTCATAACAGCATATTTTACTAACTGATCATATTCTCAGATTTATTTTTCTAAGAAAAAAAACCCAGTATTCTGGTTGTCTATTCTGACTTTTCACATAACCCAGGCAAGGGAATACCAACCAATTTCTCTTAAATTAAGCCTAAACCACTTTCTTGAGCCATAACACACTTTTACACAGACTGAATGCTTTGGCATCACCTGTATCAATTTCTCTTTGCCTTATAATATACTGAAGAAAGACATGTCTGAAAAAAGGTAGGTATTACTGAAATAAAGACTTAAAAGTGAGGAAGAACATAATACCTCTCTAAGTTGCTACAGAGATGTACAAATGCAATGTACTATCAGAAGTCTCTTTTTCCATGTTGGTTCTTACAGACCATCATCAAATTGATTCCTTCATTTCCCATCAATAAACTAACTAGGCTGAGCTTTAATCTCCCACTGTATTGCATGTTTCCCAAGCCTCACGTCACTCTCACACCTTTTTTCCTAAGACTTTTCCAAATCTGTGATAGTTTTGAAGTTATAAAAAAACCCTACAGCTTAGAAACAGCCTGCAGAGTTATAAGAACAGGCAGTTGGATGACATTATAAGATTCAGTAGAAAATGGGTTTTATTAGCCCAGAGCGAAAATTATTGGTGAAATTGCATTTGTTTGTAATAAAGGAACCCTATAACCTTTAATAGAGATCACTGATAGACTCTAATAGAAATGAACCTGAACTACCAAGAGACAGAAGAATGAGATCTATGAAGAACTAGAGATATTAAGAAAAAAGGTTTTGTGTAATATTCTCCTTTTTCCACATTTGCTGAAGGGTGAAAATCCATCTCTGGAGAAATTCAGAATTAGCAAGGAGAAGTTTGTTTAAGTCACATACCAGCTCTTACTGAGGAGTGGAATTTGCTTCTTTCTATACTGCCTTTGGTGAGGAATCCTCATTCTTCTGTACAGCTGTTAAACCTGAATGTGTCTTCCTTACAGTAAAGATTCAAGGCTGCTTGGCTGGAAGTATGTGTATAACACGAAACAGGAAAACTTAATTTGATCTCTTTCTATTCTCCCTCAGTCCGTCCACATAAAGCAAGTCATAGGAAAGCTCCTGGAATTAATTTTATGGGGGAAAATCAGCAACAATTTAAGGGAAAGTGAAAGTTTGGCACTCAGGCATGAGCAGCAATGAGGTCATCATAAGATGTGGCCAGTGTCTGACATGAGCCTTATGTCTTGCCACTTTATACCCAAGGTCCAGGTCTGCAAAGTCACATCATGCACTGCCACTTCAGTGCTCTCAACACGAAGAAGGAGCTGGCATGCTGAAAAGTGTGTAATCAAGCAAACACCTCATTCTTACCTTTTCCCCAGACTCCATGCATTTCAATGTGCTATCAGACTTTGGTGACCCTCAGGTTCTGGACTGCAAACAGTATTTCAAGTTCCATGGCTCAGAGTGGTAGTAACCAAGGTTCTAGTTCACATTGTGATAATGACAAGAAGGCAAAAGCAAAAAACAAGGGGACCTGGTAATTGTTCATTATGACAGCTGTTTAGAATTCTGTGCCTTACTCCCCCATAAATCCTCTGAACTAAATCTGCTAATGGACTATGGCAAGCTGTTATAGCCCATGACACATCATGATGGTAGCTACTGTTATATAATTGCACTAAAAGTTAAGGTTTTGCTAAAAAGAGAGAGAGGGGGGAAAAAAAAGCTTTTATAAACACTCATGACGAGGAAATAGTTGAAAAATGTGTCTAGAGAAAAAAAAATCAATACAGTGCAAGCTACATAACTCTGCAGAGACCCTGAAAAGACAAATCTCATGGCAAGATTTAACCCAAGACCTATTGATCTGGAGAAATTTCATCAGCACCATCTTGTTCTCTCCTGTCTAATCAAAGCATTCCCTATCCCCACAACACTGCTGCCCTCGCTGCATGACAACTGGACAGTCAGGATGCCTCCTATTATACTGCACAAAACATTTTGGATAGTTTTCAGATAGCTATGCCTGATACAGTAAACAGCATCTCCATGAGCCTTACACCATGTAAGGTAGAACCACATTCTTGTTTTATCAAGCAATGATTCCTCTGTTGTTAAGATGTGACATCTCCAGTGATGACCGCCGATAGAATCTCAGTCATTCTGCTGCAAGTGTTTTGCTCTATTAAGAATCCAATTTCCAGTAGTCTTGCTTTCAGACATCGTTGTATCTGCGTGTTTGCAAATTAGATTCAACATTAGAGCCAATGCAGACTAGTATAAAAAGGGTTTCCTATGTCAGAAGAACCATGGAATTGCTGTGTAACTGCTTTGTAACCGAGAAAGTACAACTGGGAGTAGCTTAATTAGTGCTAGTTATAAAAATCACCAGGGTTTTGAAAGTGGTTTTTTAATTGGTGGTTTTTGTTTTGTTTTGTTTTTAAAGGGAATGGAGGGAAGAACGTGAAAGAAAGTGACATTTTTCAGGTGGCAGAGCAAATCTGCCTGCCCTAAAACCTCAGAAATAATGTTACAATTTTAAAATGGCAGGAGGAGCTAGATTAATAATTTAGGATGTGAAGCATGGGGAGACTTCACTTATTCTCAGTGCTACCTCCTCAGAATTCAGTTCGGGGCTCCTGGTTCCCTGCCACAACTACAGCAGCAGACTCATAATTTGGGCCATCAGTAAAAAGATGACCTCATTTGCATTCACTGTTACACTTGCTTTGCTAATCATAGAACAGCACTTTTCCTTAGGTGGAAATTACTCTCTCAGAGAGGTTCGTATATCAACTACAAATTATTATATTTACTTTTGTATATTTACCTACACATAAGATAATTTTATTTTACACTTGTATCTATACCATGAAAACATTTTGCATATTTTTATGTTGTAGCATGCCCCTCAGAATTAGTTGCTTTGAGGCTATCAAATTTCAGTGTTGGCTTTTAGGTTTGGGGTAAGTTTGATGGATACTACAGAGGAAGCACTTTATTAGTCTATTATTTTCTCTGCATTTAAGTGTGTACTCTATATAGAAAGAAATTCCTTTCTAAAGCATCACATTGGTATTTGCTGTTCTCCCTGCATACATGGGGAGAAAAAAATCCTCAGCAGCTTTTCAGACACAGAAGTAGAATTTTAGCTACTTCATTCTTTGCTCATATTTGAAGTGATAACTTCCCCTTAAACTCTTGATTGAAAAGTAAAATTCCTCTAGGAGTTTCCCCCCTGTCAGGCGTACTGTCTTTGAAAACTAACCCTCTCTTTCACCTTTACACACCTGTATGATAAAAGAGGATGAACAATACAAATTGTGATCTCCAAGGTCTAATACCCTCAACCTATCTACAGAAGGCAATTGCAAATTTATTTTCTAGATATTGCACCTAGAAGTGTTTCATTGTGTGGTGTCTTGCAAGGCTAATTTGATCTACCCAGGTATGGATTAAGCACATGTCATGATCCAGAAGGTTATCATCACTTTTCCCTTTTAATTTAGATGCAGACACTCCTGATCATCTCTGTACACACACTGAAAGCCTAAGGAAATACAGGGGACATTTCTCCACCCTTTCTTCCTGCTCAGAGATGCAGCATGTGCTCACTGGGGTGGGGAGACAGAGCAGTGCCTTGTGTCCTGCTCCGCACCCCTTCACCAGTAGTCAGGCTCCTTTAACAGTGTTTAACTTGCTGAATTGAGACATTTTTAATACAAAACATCAAGGAGGGAGCTTCAGGCCAGTGATCACAGTTGGTGAGGAAACAGCCCAGAGCTTCTTACCTTTCTGCATGGTCTGAGAGGCTATACCACCCTGCTCTGCAAGAAAATGAGTATACATTGAGTACGCTCACGAATACCATGAATTTTTCCATCAAATCAATCTTTGGCTGATTGCTTCTGTAATTTAAACACCTGAGGGATAGGCTATGCATAAGCTGCCAAACTGGAGGGAAATGGGGTGATAGCATGGCTTGTCAGTCTTATGCCCAGGCCTCACTGCACCAGGAGGTGACCTGTCAGACTGCCACTGAACTGCATCACTGCTAGCAGCCACACAGGACCTCAGCAAAGCAGTCCAGTCTAAGGAAACTTCCAAATTAATCTTTATATAAAATGTCTGTCGCTGCTGATACAGATGGCTTCTCCTCTCAGGTGTGCCAGCAGCTCCACATGGGCAACAACGTCCTACATATAAATGATCTTGGAAGTGCCAAGAGCTGCTGTCATGATCCTGACCCTTTCAAGAGATGGGAGTGGAAAGGAAGAAAAAGTGAATCGCCCACCCTGGCAGTGGGAGCAGGGATGCCCACATAAAGGAAAAGGGAGGAGGGCTGGGGAGGGAGTTGCTGTTGTGCAGAAGCTGGGGATGCAACAGAGGTGATGACATCAAATAGCACATACCAAATTATAAAGGAAGATCCCCTGCAAACTTAAACAGGTTAAATACCAAAACTGCAAGGCTGCAAGAGAGATGAGAGTGCTTCTGATAACTAACAACATCAATCACTAAAATGCTGGTGCTTCCCCATCTCCCCCAAGGGACAAAGCCTGCAGCAAAGAGGCAGCATGAAGAGGTGGTGCAGCCACCAGGCTGGGGACACCCACCTCTGCATAGCTTTGCTGTTGCAGTTTGAAGTATTAATGCAGTGGCTACTGGCTCTCCAGCCAAGCTCTGTAGAGACGGCCACTGCACAGCAGACAACCCTACATCGAAATAAATACTGAATGCCTTCTGAGACTCCTTCCTATACTACCATTTTGCTATATTATTAGTAGCAGTAAAGCAAGGGTAGAACATAGCAGCACAGACATAAACTACTTTCATTTCTTTGAGAAATTCAACTCGTGTTCCCTTTCCATTCCTTACTCCCCCTTTCAGAAGTGAGTGAGCATTTGGTAAGTTTGGCTTTGAACACAGGAAAACATTCATTTGTAATAACTCTCCTAATTTGCTTTTCTTGGCAAGCACCCTGCACCAGCCGTCCCGGGTTCTGTTGTTAGGGGATGACTATGAAGTTAAGAAAACACACACACACAAAGTCTACAGTAATTATACGCACAGTACCTGCTTTTTAATGCACTGCAGTGTAATTACCTTTTTGTCAGCTCAACTTCATTCTGCACAGAACAGCTAAAATCCCTAATTACCAGCTGCAGCAGCAAAAGTCTCCAATTTGCTCCCAAGGAAGCACTGTCATTAACCCAACTCATTTTGTGCTGCTTGTCAGGTTAGGGCTATGGAAATTTCACCTGCATTTATAGGTTTCCTTCTGTGGAAGAGTAAACACCACAGTCTGGATAAAATACTGAAAAACCCCAAACCAACACTCCTCAAGGACAACACCCAACAAGTTGAGCCAGGCAAGAGTCTCACCAAAACCAAACTGGGTGTGAAAAACTTGCTGATAGATTTCAGGGTTTAACCCTAAATAATCAGAAGTGCCATTTTTTTCATCAGCAAAGGTCAGAGTTTGGAAGATTGCATGGTTCAGATGGGGCACCCAAAGGGCCAGGCCCATCACAGGTATAATCTGAGCTTTGGCCCCAGTTGTGGCATACTGCTAGGCAGTTCAAGAGCACCTTCTATGAGTTGCTAGAGTGCCCTGAGTAGGTAGCATGATGGTGGTCAAAAAGCATGGAACATTTGATAGCCAGCTGGGTGCCCAGAACAAAATCTCAAGTCAGTCAGATTTCAATGTATATATTTATATTCTGTCCAACAAACTTCTACAAGAAACTGAAGAAAGAAAATACATGCAATACAAACCAAGTGCTGTAACACTTAACTGAAAGCTAAGGTTTAAAAGCAGCTCATTGCTATCTGCTTGGAGCTGTGCTTGTGTTCCTCTGTGATTAAATTATCTTCCTAGCAAAACAACGTTTTCAGTGCATACTTGCAGTGTCCTTTGTGTTTCATACTTCCATAAAACAAATAATGTGCTGTTCATAATTGCTTTGCTGTAGCTAATGACAAACTTTTAATAGAAAGAAATTGAGATGATTGCTTACCAGGGGATATTTAGTTTAAGGGTGTGTGTGTCTCTTAAAAATAAGTGCTTTAAATGTCACTGTAGCTATTTTGTATTTCAGCAAATAGCTAAAGTTTCTGACAAAGTGGCTTGCAGAACGTCAATTTTTAGTCAATGCAAGAAAATATTTTGCAGAAAGCAAATTTTGAATGAAAGTATCTGTATCATAAAATCGATTAAAAGCTGTGCAGAGCTCTTCAGATGAAACATGGTCAGGAATTCATAGTAGAGGCAACTAATAGTACTTCACTGATTAAAAATTAGGCATTAAGACACACATGGACTGTAGGCATCAACATTACAGTGCGAGTAGCTTTATTTATTTGTGTGCCATCCCATACTTGTCTCTCTAGAAGTCCACGTGTACTTTGTGAATTGGCAAGTCCCTGATCTATGGATTTCTCTTGCAAACAGTGAGGGAATATATCCCTACAATAGGCAGAGATTAGGTTCGCATTCTTTAGATTTTACAGCCTTGCTTCCTGTTGAATAGCAAGTGCATTTCAGAACTCAGCACATGGATTCGGATGTGACACACAGAGACACTGAGCATTCAAAGAATTCCTGAATTTACTGTGCTGAATTTCTGAGCACACTTGAAGACTTTGTGAGTCAAACACTTCTCTCCCAGAAACTACTGTAACATCAGGCTGTTAGACAACTGCAGAAGGTGACACAAATAGGTTTTGGTTATTTTTTATGTGAATGTGCCCACTTTCTCCCTTCTTTCCAGAAACTAAACAGTGAAATAAAGCAAATGACAAAATTTTAGCAACTTCTAAGCAGATTTAATTAAGGAAACTCCATTTTACTGCAGACAGAGTGTCCTAGTTAATCTCCCACTCACAGTTTTCCTTCTCACTGCATTTTTGTGCAATTAAAATAGACAAACTGTAATGCAAATTAAATTCCTTTTGAAACGACAGCCACCCTTTCTGACACCAGTTAAAAAATGCATGAACTGACACATTTGCAAACTAATTTCTCTATTTCTGCAGTGGCCCCAATTGCCTCCCATTCTAGGCTGCTGCATTTTATACCTCAGGAAAGCAGAGAACATCAGCTGCTCTCACAACCCCTGTGTTGCAGTACTGTGGGGCAGCAGAAAGGAAAGGGTTTTCCTAAAGCACGTGCTGAGGCAAGAAGGAACTGTGGGCTTCAGGTTTTCAGAGGCTTGGAGAGAGAAGGAAGAGACAGCCTCTCTGTCTCCTAATGTTTCAGGGGCCCTATTTGTTATTTATTCGCATTGATCTACCCCAGATGGAAACTCCTCAGGAACCACAACTCAGCTACCCTCTGCCAACCCTCTCACTGCTCTCGCCATCCTTAGACCCAGTGAAGCCCTCTTAGTTGTCATCTTCCCCATGTGGCATACCTTCTGCATTGAGCCATCTCCTTGGAAAGGAGAATCTTTAAGCTGCATGGTAGTGGGAAAGATGATGAGTTTTCTCTCTGGATAGTCAGTTGCTGGATATATCTGAGGGTTTTAGGGTAAGATAAATCAGCAGGGTCATGGTCTCACTGTGGTACTGGGGTGGAAATCAAAGGGAAATGGGCGTCCAAAGACCACATGGCTGCCAAAGGCCCTGCTTTGCAGACAGAGTCTGCTGGATTAATCATTCCCTGAACTATCCAAATCTTGCCAGCCAATTAAAAAAAGGTGTTAAAAGTTTGCTGACTTAATAATAATTCACTCTTTCTGCCATTCTGTTCACTGTTCCCCAGCACTTGTTTTATCCTTTTTGCCTGACTCTGCTGGTGGAAGCTTCGTGCAGCTGCTTCCACCTCTGCAAAGCAAGTGGAAGCATTAATAAGTCATTGGTAAAGCATCAGACTTGGTACAAAGAAAACACTGCTGCTTCTGCAGTAAGCTCTCACAAACCAGGCCCTACACCAGCTTAATTATGCCAGCACTGAAACTGCTAAAAGGCATAATCATATCTTACTTTCTAAAAGGCTGCTTTTCTTCTGTGCTCTTTTTCTTCCCCTATGCTCATTTTTTTCTCCACTCTTACTAAAATTGCTGGATATTTTCATAAAAGTCGCACCAAGGATCATTTTATTTCCTTGCATTTTTCATCTACAAGTGTTAGGAAAGAATTTCTTACCTTTCTAAGCACTTCTTAGCATTCAAAGATTATTGCATCTAGCAGAAGTACCAATTACAATGTTTTGCTTTCTAAATATGCAAGTTCTTTAGTTTTTGCCTGACTTGAGCATCAGCAAAAGTGACGGGACATTGTTCTTTCACCTTGTGGAAAGACATTGAGATTATTTTTTTTTCCCCTCTGTTTTTCACAAAGTTGAAACAGAGCTTGCAACACTTTCCATAACAAAAAGAAACACAAGGTGGGAGGGAGGAAAAAGGGCAGCAGGGAAAGGAGGAAAAGCCAGATTAAAAGAAAGGGAAGCAGAAGGGAAGTCAAGACATTCCCATTTGACAGGTTCTTGCTGACTTTAATTGCAGTTGAACTTGTTATTTTGGTGTAGGTTTCATACGTCTCATCCGCTGGAGTTATCACTTTGTATACACATATTAACAGAGCTTAAAAGAAATTGAGCTTATAGTCAAAAGAATAGGGATGAGGAGTGAAAAATTAAGAGTTCAGGTCCCTCCGTTCACAGCCTCCCACACAAGGGGTTCAATTCCCAGGCTACAAATTCAGTTGATCTTATGTTGGAGCAACGCATAGTATAAACATGGATTGTAGCAGCTCCAACCTGAAAGGATGAGAATGCCATAATGAAACCATCAATAATTTAGGGCAATTGCTTGTCAGTGGCAGTCTGCTGAAACAGGTGGAGGACCTGATAGTTGTGTGTCTCAGATGAATGCTCAGGTCCTTAAAATACTAACTCTTCAGTCTTGCTTTAAACTAAGGATGTCATTTTGCACTCGCTACATTTTTTTTTCAGTGAAAGTCTTGAAACTGATACATGCTTAAGTAGAGTTGTGATGAAGAAGCAAAAAAATAGCCCAAGAAATTATTCTTAAAATAAAGCTAAATTTGAGGCACATATACACACAGCTGTTTGCATAGAAAGATGAAGCATTGTGCCTTGTCATTGAATTTGAACAACAGCAGCAAACCCCACACTCACATAGTGATTCTCTGTATTCCTTACTTTTGCATTCTTTATTTTCTTTCCAGCCTTTCTTGCTGCCAATCAGATTTTGTGAAAATAGATGTTTCTGTCGGTGGCATATACTGCTCTCCCCCTGCATGTACTAGTTAAGCTACACTGCACATCTGCTTAGTCCTGTCAGCTTATGTCATGGCACCACTCCATCTTCAACCACTTGCAGCTGCAATACTGCTGATGAAGCAGCCAGGCTTTGTCTTTCCTAGGTAGATCTCTGAGGCAGAACTTGCCTCCATATTTGTATTTGAACACCACACAGAACAAATTCAACCATTTAAGTCCCCAAACCGCACGCACATTAAAAAACCTCCCAAAATGTGAAAATATGAAACACAGAAAGAGATTCCACACGTTTGGTTTTTTTTTTAATTAGGAAATTAAAACCTACTTTTACTGCTGCAGGCAGAGCCTTAAAAGATCTAACCCTAGCTTGTTCACATACTGACCTGTGTGCTGCACACTGATCCAAAACAGAAGTCATTTCAGAGAACAGAAATATAACTATACCAAAACAAAAGCTCACACACAGTTCTTGTCATACTACATTAATGATCCATGCTAGTCAAAACCAATCAAAACAGTTCATAGTCCCCGTCTGTAAGCCTTTTGATGGCTAGGATTGCTTGAAAGGTCATTTGCAAACCTTTTGGTATTGTCAATTTATTCTGTAAACCTTTTTATGTATAGGACACAGACTCATTGAATTATAAAATCGTTTAGATTGGAAAAGACCTTTAAGATCATGGAGTCCAACCATTAACCTAATTTTACCAAGTCCACTGCTTAACCCTGTCCCAAAGCCTGCCTTCTGGGTTGACATATCAATCCAGTAAGCAGGCCAGCAAACTTCAGGACATTAGGGTGACCCCACAGGTCCCCAGTATCTCCATTTCCACCAGGTTTCAAACATACTTGCCGAAGCACAGGCAGACCTGCAGCGTCAATGCTGACTGTTTTGTTTAGAGCCTTGACATGCTTTTACCTCTTCAGGAGGGAAGACAAGCCTAGAACAAAAGACATGTGGTCCACAGTGCAATTTGTAGAGGAGCTCCTTCTTTGCAGAGGAACTACATCAGTAGCTAATGAAAATTGCAATTATGAGAACTTGCTTATTAAAAAAGCTTGTTTGAACCTGCACGTGCTTAAAGGGGGCTTCACCTCAGGCTGACAAGCTGCCTGTAGTTGCCTTGGTGCACATTTTGCATTCAAGTGTTCTACATAGGTTGGGATCCAATATGCTGCTTATGTGCTATTGTATCTAACACCACAAGAACACAGTAAGGAACCACTGATGGGTAGCAGACAAGCAGTGAAGGGTAGACTTATTTTATAGCATTTCATATTTTGTAAATGAGGCAAATATGACCACTATTGAAGTAAGCAAAATAAACATACGTTTGTTTCCACAAGATGCATCCTGGTGTCATTATTCCCTACCATGATCAACATTAGCTTTCTTTCATGTATGAGACACACCAGTGACTAATTTATTACCAAATTTCATTACTTCGGGAAAGAACATTTTATGATTGGTGCTGGACATTCTGTAATACAGTCCTGTCATAGAAAATTAGTATCTGACATTCTAATGAAAGACCTGTCTGCAGGTGGTGGTGTCATCTTTTTTGAAGAATATTGTTACTATAATATAACCCTGATCAAGATTTGAATGCACTAGATGTTATAGAAAATAACACTAGTGCTTTTTTGACCATTACAAAAAATAGACAAAGTGTGGGGAAAAGAAGCTTTAGCTGAGCAAAGTAGCAAACACAGTATGGAAGGACCTAGAGAATAAAATATCTTTAGGTCTTTTATTATAAACAATATGAATTGAGATTTTTGAAAGAAACCTAAGGCAGAGAAGAAAAGTTAATGCATATCCTCCAAGTTCCATTTCTGTTTTTTAACCAGAAGTTCATTATTTCTACAAAATTTCTACAGAATTCCCAGATTTAAATGGAGAGTTAGGCCTGATGACTGCCAGAGATCCCTTCCTGATTCAGTGATTCTGTGGTGCTGTAGTTCCACTGATGGCTAAGGGACCTCCACAGCAATCAAGAACAAAAGTAACAGTATAAAGAAATATAGAAAAGGAAATTATTTCACAGCATTTTTGGTCGCAGGGATTGTTTTTAATATTGTGCCTAAACATAACAAAAGGATATGGCCATCTACTTGGCATCTTTCCTACAGCACTCAGAATATAAAGCAAGCATGACAAAGGACAGAAAAGAGGCACTTAAATCTCTGTCACAATCATATAAACAGATCAACAACAGAGAGCTAGAAAAATAAATGCATCCAACAACAACCTGCAACTTTACGATGCTCTCCACTCTTAAAGTACCATTTCGCAGGGATAATTTTTTCTAAAAGGGACTCCTGTTTCTATCTGGGCAATCCTGAACACCTTAGCACCAGTACGGCACAAATAACCTGGGGCAAAGATATCATCTTAGAGGACTCTGAGCTCCTCAGCCAGCCTTCTCCTCCACCACACACACCACAGGTTTCAACCAACTGATTTTCAGACCTGGTCCCACAACCCACAGTTGAGCTGGGAGGCATAACCCAGAGCACCAGCTGGTGCTTCTCAGTAGGGAGGGCAGGCTACACCTTGCAGGATCAGCCCTTTCCGAGGTGAAAACTGTAAGGCGCATTTAATTCCAGCAGTAGGCAAATGCAACACAGCTGTGCCATGTAAAATACCAGCATGATTAAACAATGTGGAGGAGAGGTAATTACTCATTGCTGGGTCACTGGAGGAGGATGGCTTGTATACTCACTAGGAATGCAGGGAGAGCAGGATGCATATGTAAGCAGCCTGACAAAAATATACTGACGTTTTGTAAACACAAACATGAATCCACTTGGATTTCCACCTTTCCTCCATCAACAAAATGCAATATAGATGCAGAGGAAAAATTGCTCTCCCTCCCACCTCTCCAGTAGCTTTATTATACCTACAGCAGTACTTATCCTGTATGTTCACTCTCATTAGCTTCAGTAGGGCTCTTCTTACTGCAAGATCAAAGTAGTCTGTTCCTGGAGGGCTGGTGCCATTGATAATTTGGATATCTGCAGCAAAATTAATCTATCTGTGCTACACCACAGAGATTTGAGGCAGGGGAAGATTAAAGTGATTTGCCTAAGACAACAGATGCATTTTGAAGAAATTGAATGCAGGTTTCCACAAAGCCCAGGCTTAAAAAGATGAAGCCTTTTCACACACTGAAAGCCCCCAAATACACATTTGGAGATTTAGGATTTTGCTATAGCTATATTTGGTATGTAAAGGGGAAGGATTTGGAAATAGGCTTACGTTTGTCTTTTTGGCGCCTTTTTAGTCTTTTCTTCTTTCCTAGTGTATCTTAATTTTGGCTATGAAAGGTGGATCAAACAGGTCACACAAGTCTTTTGCATACATTATCTTATCAGCAGACAAGAGCTCTGAGGAACACTTTTCCCACATGCTCAGCCTTGCTAAAAACACCAAATAAACACTCACTGCTTTTTACACTTATTTGAGAGGATGCCACTCTGAGAAGAGGTTCAGGTGGCCATCACCTTCCATTGCAGTCCAGCTCTGGCTGGGAGTGAAGCACATCAGCTCCTCTGCAAAATGTGAGGGGCCACTGAGCAGGCAGATGTGGCCCTGAAGGGTGGCACTGGGAAAGACTCGCAGTACGCACCTTGGGAGCAGGGATAAGTAATGCGGTTCCTCTGTTACACACTTTTAGGTGTTCCATTTCTTCAAAAGGTTTAAGAGAGAGATATAGGTGTGACAGCAAACATTGCTTTGGCTTTGATAATGACATTATGCATAGCTAGCCTGTTCTTTGGCTTGTTAAATTCAAAGTTTCCTGTGGGTAAGAAATGAACATTACACTGTCACTGTTTTCAGGGCTTTCTGCCATGTTAATCTGATTATCTATGACAGTTTCTGTCAGTTTGTTAGCAAAGATCCAATTATTCTGCTTGGCTTTTAAGTTCTCACATATTTCTGGCTATGGGCCTGATTCCGAGTTGTTCTTTGTCCTCATGCCTTCAGTGAAAATTTTCATTTAAAAAAAAAAGCCCACAGGATTGGAACTGATACCCTAGTGTTTTATACCGAGTTCTTAAAAAATTGAGGCATTTTTCATCACTGAAAAACTGACAGCTGAAGGAAATAAATAGCCCTGCACTTATCTGACTACATTTTTGTAATTGAAATACACAGTGTTGGTAGAGAGGGATTTCCCCCCTCCCCTTAAACTCTTGTTTAGATTTTCTCTTTCCTTCCATTGCGAAAAATAAGAAAAAAGTACAGTATAGTTCTATAAGTAAATATGACACATTTTAAACATAGAAATAAAAATAGAATCTGGTGGATCCATCTCTAGGGAGTTTGACATGGGATAAAGCATACTCAGTCTGTTATTTTATCTCTTACACATTGCTTTTCTCAAATACATGTTTGCATGGGATAGACCAATAAGAATGGAAAGTGGTGAGCAAACAGTAAGCTATAAACAGACAGAAAAAGAAATGTCCTCATCATTATAAGTGGTCGGTTCCTAATCTTTGCATGTTGCTAGCTTTCAGCTCATCTCTGAGAATCCAAAATTAATTTGCCCAAAGTCCATTGTCACTTCCTAACATCTTCTGTCAATAAAACCAGGAGTAGTTGGGCTTCATGAATTCCAGCTGGCAAACTCAGTATATTCTTCATTCTAGTCTATCCTAAATGTGGTGGTTTTTTTCCAGTGATGTCTCAGAATATTTTTTTTTTTCTGAAAAGAACTGCCCACCACTTCCTACAAGTGGTATAGTTCCACTGACAACAGCATCAGCAGAAACCTGGCATGACACACTCTTGTAGGTAATTAATATAATTATTTAAAGCTTTATGAAGCAACTATAAAGGCAAAGGTTCTGGAAGATGATAGTCTTGAAAAGGAGGCTGAGTAGAGACCTTATTGCTATGACTACCTGAAAGGAGGCTGTAGAGAGGTGGGTGTTGGTTTCTTGTCACAAGTCAGAATGCATAGGACAAGAGGAAATGGCATCAAGTTATTTCAGGGGAGGTTTAGGTTGGACATTAGGAAAAACTTCTATACCAAAAGGGTTATCAAAGACTGGAACAGGCTGCCCAGGGATTTGACTGAATCACCATCCCTGGATGTATTTAAAAGCTGTCTAGATATGGTGCTCAAGGATATGGTGTATTAGTGGCCCTGGTAGAGTTAGATAATGGTTGGACTTGATGATATTAATGGTCTTTTCTAACCATAACAATTCTGTGATTCTGTGATCAGTAAATAGAAGTTTGTCTTGCATTTTAATATATTGTTAAAATTTAAGTTACTTTTTAATGTTTTCAGTCTTTATTGTATCTTTTACCACAAAGACATCATAGGATAGTACATAGGGAAATATATATTTCCAATAAACATCTTTCTTACATTGTTAATTTCTTTTTTACCTCTTTAATAATGTTATCTATGGTTTAAATAGAGATGGAATAAAATATTCAGGTTGAAAAATATGCAGTCAGTACCTGAAGTGGTAATTTTGGGAGACTGCTAGAAAGGAACTTCAGCCCAAACTGTTAATACTTCTTTCTTTTTTATTATTTCTTTTTAAAATTTTTTTTTAACAAAAAATGAGCATCGTCAGTCCTGTGCTGTGGTACTTGGAGACTTGAGTTACTTTACTGGTAAAAAGAGCACTTGACTAGCTATTCTGAATTAAAATACACATTCAGAAAGGAAGCACAGAAAATTAAGAGGTACTGCACTGCCTATAAAAAGTGAGGTAAGAAAAATCAAGATCCATCTAGACCCTGACCTTAAAGCCATTTCAATCAACAGAGGACTTTCTATTGACTTAGTCCACTTTAGGTAATTCATGTGGTCCATTAAGTCTATATCAGTGTAACAGTGAGTTATGCTTACATCTAAATCTTCCCAGCTTTTAACATGAGTTAGATGTATGCTTAAACTTAACTAGAACCTCAGGTGGTTTCAAAGAATCATAGAATGGTAGGGGTTGGAAAGGACCTCTGGAGATCACTGAGTCCAACCACCCTTCCAGAGCAGGATCAACTAGGGCAGGCTACACCAGAGCAGACCCAGGCAGGTTTTGAAAGTGTCTAGAGAAGGGGACTCTCCATTGGACTGTCTTTAGTATTTCCGTCCCTCTTGAACTGGGAAGACCAGAATTAAAAACAATACTCCAGATGTGGTCTCACTAGTGCAGAGTAGAGGGGGAGGAGAACCTCCCTCGATCTTCTGGCCACACTCTCTTTATGCACCCCAGGATATGATTGGCCTTGGCCACAAGGGCACATTGCTGTTCCATGGATAACTTATTGCCCACCAGGACGCCAAGGTCCTTCTCCATGGAGCTGCTTTACAGCAGGTCAAGCCCTAACCTTTACCTGTTTGCTTTTGGACGTTTTTTATAGAGCTAATAATTTTTTTTTTATTTCACCATCCACAGTTTATATCTTGTCTTTTTGCTGCTACTGAGCATAGAAATTACACTTTCTTTGTTTTTTTTTTTTTTGCCTTCAGTGATTTCTGTTACAGTGAAGGTTGCAAATACATCTTCTGTGATGAACAGGATGACCATCAACATTTCTCAATGGATCAATGTTGAAACCAGGATGACAGAGTTTACACAGTTCTGAAGACTTTGCTAGCATCAGATAAATCTGACTTCTTATACAATGCAAAGGTGTCATCCTACCACTTCTTCATAAGCATCAATCTACTGAAGTTTTTGCCAATCTTCAACAGTAGAATCAATGCTCCTTTTGGTTCAGTATGATGGATAACTGAGTACATCTGGAGCTTTAAAAAATAAAGTCTTGGTTAAAGTGAATCATTATTCATATTTTGAAAATAATCTATGATTTTACTTTCAAGGACTTCTGAGTTCTACACTAAAAGAAAACTAACAAACACAACAAACCAACATTGAAAAGCAATAATGTTATGACAACTGTGTTTCAAAAGCAACAATTGCTTTGAGCATCTGATGTTAAGCAGAACACACTAATTCTAAAAAAGTCATCAAGTATATTCTGAAGCCTTAGGTTATGCTGAGGACTCAAAAACATAGCTAATATACTGTTCACTCTCTTGCAAATATGCATAAAGGGGAAAAAGACATTCATGAATACCTCATAAATTGCAGGTATTCTGAGTACATTATGGAACTTCTGAGCAATAGGAAAATTAGGAAGAACAAGCCACAGCTCACAGTTTAAAAAATGACAGTGGCCTTTCTGATCTGTGTCACGGAAGAAGGGAAGTATATTTATTTTGATTCTTACCACTAAAATAAGGCTTAAATAATTCATCCATGTCCTGGTCATATAAAACACTTAGAATGCAAGGTAGGGTTTTTGTAGAACTGATTTAAACTAACTCACTATTTGACAAGGAAACACATTTAGGAAAACTGAATGTTGTTGCTTTACCTAATGATTCAGAGACTAGAATATTAGTACAGTGTGAGTATGAGTCTAGTATGGCTCTATTTTATCTCTCTCTGCATTCCACACCTCTCATCAGTACTGTCTCATGACATGCAGCCATCAAGTAATTTTTTGTCTTATGAGATCTCATACTGAGAGCTACATGATCTTTTTTTATAAAATACATTTTTTACCAAAAGCTTTCAAGAGCAGTTGTAAGCTCCACCTGAAAACCAGATTTTTTATAGGAAGATTGTACCATTTCATCTAGACATTGTAAGAAACATGTTTATTTTGAATTTCAAATTATATACTGAATTTCAGTTATCTAAATCACGATGGAAACATCCAAAATATGTCCCCATTTTTCATTTGGAGTGAAACAGAACATTTACTTAATACAAAGTCATTTGCCTATATTTCAGTGGGTGGACCAGCAGCAACTGTCCCCTAAGTAAGTATTCACATTCATTTTTTTTTCTTTTCAGTTTTTGAGATATGGCTATTTTGAAGAAGTGGCATTGGCCAGTCTGGCAAGTGAACATTGTTTCTAAAATTTATGAGCAGAGAAGAACAGAGTAAATAAAACATTGTATTCAGTGATCTAAAGGTTACTTTTATCTACCTCTCCCCTTTTGGTCCAAAAAATCAAGACAAATTAACTGTCAGTATCATACAAGACTTCTACACAACCCTGTGGAGTTAGTGCTTGGAATGAAGGATATAAAAGATAGAAACCTCACCTAGAATAAATCTGCTTAGCTTCACTGATTTCAGATTGGCTGAGCTAATTTCTAATAGGTGCAGTTCCACCCCAGAGATACAGCTGAAGGTAAACAGAAGTAAATACAGTCTTACTTGGAATGCAGGCAATTTAAAGTTTATCTACTTATCTACTTCTCATCTATTCCAAGTAGATTTTCCTCACTTTTTTCACTATATACAGATATCACTTTCTCCTGAATGCAAATGCTAAACTTTGTAGTATCAAACTTCCATAAAGTTTTATTAGAAAATAACAGGTAGGTTGTGCAGAAACAGAATGAACCAAATGACTGATTTGGTTTATCAAAAGTTAAGCCATAGATGAATCCTTTCAAAAGTTCCTGCAGCCTTTTATCCATTTGTTATTGTGTGATATTTTACAATTGATGTAATATGGTGGGATAGTGCACTAGGGTACACTGAAGAATGGCTTCACGGTTATGACTCTGTGGATGTAGAGATGTGGCCTGACGACTGCATCTGCCATTAAGACTGCCTGGATTTCATCTAATTTAAGTGCACTTTTGACTGGTATATTAGAAAAGGAAAAAGAACATTTAAGAACACTGGAAGAACACATCCAACTCAGTGTTTCAGGACCAGCACTTAACACCAAGCAGTGGAGCATTTGGTGGTAGTTCACTGCCTAAAGGTAGGAATCCAGGCATGCTCAGAGGTGTTCTAGTGTGAGAACCACGAATACCAAATTTTACCACGAATGAGAGAAAGAAGTTCCCCAAAGAGTCCTGATTCATCAAACATGCTCAGACCATTCCTAATGTAGGCATGCCTAATGCAGGCATGTTGTAGTAGTGGAGTCATCATCCCTGGAGGTGTTAAAAAAAAGAGTGGATGTAGCACTTGAGGCTATGGTCTAGTGGATAGATAGATGTTAGGATGAAGGTTGGACTTGATGATCCTAGAGGTCCTTTCCAACCCTAATGATTCTACGATTCTATGATTCTAATCCACTGGAGAAGCATTGAGTTCAATGCAAAACTCATCAGTCATGGTCATTTTCATTCAAAAATACACAGTGAGGGAAAGTGGTGGTGTTGCTGGCAACCCTGATTTGCTTAATATCTATTTGTTAGAGCGGATATGTCAATCTGATCGTGTCCACAAGCAGCAGGTTCCCCTTGTTCTCAGTTCAGTAGCTGATTGTTAGTAAATCTGGTAGTCTGCTGCCCAGATCATTGCTGCTAGTAGCTCTTGGTTACAGTTCCTACCAAAGAAGCAAGAGACAATGGGTTCAGGTGCCTCAGAGATCAGAGTTGGATTAAAGCCACATTTCCTCAGGATAATGTCCTGGTCACTAGACTAGCAAGCTGCTGTGGAAGA
The DNA here is from genome assembly GCA_024611175.1 of Megaceryle torquata. Classification (NCBI taxonomy): domain Eukaryota; kingdom Metazoa; phylum Chordata; class Aves; order Coraciiformes; family Cerylidae; genus Megaceryle; species Megaceryle torquata. The sequence goes on along the minus strand of JANIJG010008012.1, from coordinate 16,652 downwards.
GCAAGGTAAAAGGGAGCTCTTGATGTTTTGAGTGAAAGCTGGGAGAGTGTTGAGTAAGGAATGCAAACATCATTAATCAAAGATCCAACAAGGTGGAATAGAAAATGAGGAGAATCCTGGATTTCACTCTACACTGATTTATTTGTGCACTTTGCATTTAACTGAGGTGAGGTATGATACCTGATATTAGGAATAGAAATCAAACCCCATTATTCCTTTGTCTTTAAGAATGGTTTTCTTCTCACAGATATCCAGGAGGTTTAAAAGGCTCTTTGGAAAGACCTGATGGTCTAACTCTACCAGGTATAATTTTTAGGAAATGGAATATCCAAACAGGTACACAGAAGAGGCAGTTTGCATGCCTCAGCACTTAAGTTCTTTATCTGGAAAATAGATTTTAAAAAGAGGTGCTTTTAGTAACAAACTTTTGATACAGAAGCTGTCCCCATGTGCTTGCTGAACAACACACTAAGGAACTGATCTTACTGCAGGGCCTCTTGATATTCTTTGATAGAGAAACAGGTAAGTTTTTATTTAAGGTTTCCTTTACATGAGAATTACAAAGGATTCATAAATTATTGGAAACTATTGCAAACAGACCTGCTAACTATGCATTATAAGTAGTTACTAAGCTTTTATTAGAAGACAGACTATTAGTGATATTTTAGCAATCTGTTAACACCATCTTGTTGGCCTACAAGTCCATTGTCTTGGTAATACTGCTAACTCAAGCCACCTGTGAGGACTCACCTTCTAGATTTTACACATTGACTGTCACAGGTTCTCTGAGACAAGGACTGTGCATAATTATGTGTTTGTACAATACCTGGTATATTCTGAGCCACATTCCTTTGGAATAAAAACTTGCAAAATCTGCTTTTCCAGGATGCTAACAAAGAATATCAAACTATAGTTTAAACAAACAAAAGAAAATCTTTTTAGAAAGAATACCTTAGGATAAGACAGAAATAATATCTTATAAAAGGCTAGTTCTATTTCACAGAAGTTTTTCTTATTTTTTAATTTGTCTGCATTCTGCAAAGCAATGAGAAAAATTAAGTGCTTTTCTGGGGAAGCACCTACACTTTTTTAGACACAGTTAAGAGTTTTAAGGTGCTAGACACATATAATCCAAAGCAACATTTGGAACCATAATAAATTAAATTAATTACTATATGTTGGAGCAGAAATGAAATTTGTCTCCCAAGATGATTTTCCTTACATAGTCTTCTTAGGTAAGATACTGGCTTGCTGGGAATATAGACTCAACTACATTGTCATTTCCTATGCTCATAATAATATCATCCCATTTATTTTTTACTGATTAACCATGATCAAAACTATGAGATTACTCTAACTCTTATGATCCAGAAGTTTGAATGTTTTCACATTCTGATTATTTTACTAGTGTAAAACCGGCATCAAAATGTGTAGTTCCTACCTTTTCCAACAAGCAGGAACTGCTCTTGTTACCATTATGCCATAGGTGGTTGTTTCAATATTTCATAAAGCTGCATGCATTTGCCCATTTCAGAGGCAGGGCTGACAGGTCTTGTTGATACAATTCAGTCCATGTCTGACAGTGGAATAGTAATTACAAAAAAAAAAAAAAAAAAAAAGCCCCAACCCTTGATTCACTAGAACTTAATAATTGTGATTGAAAGAGACCTTGTCTTTATGGAGAAGACACAAAAGACACAAGCAGTGCATATTATACCTGTGTGCTATTGCAGGCAGGCATAACATCTAACAAAACATATCTGGAAGTACCTTGAGAGATCATCAGAACCACCATACTTATATAGGAACATTAGTTACATACTTGTCTTTAAAAACCTCCTAAGATGGAGATTGCACAATCCTCCTAACTATTCTACTGTTTGAATTGAATGTTACTATTATTCTGGTCTAAGTTTCTGAGGCTGAATCACATTACCAGCATTCCTGTCCATTTGCCCTAGGCATACAGAACAATCTGAGGAAGCCACTTACACTTTTGAAGACTTCCAATTTGGGTGGTCCACATTCTTCTCTGACTTAACTCATTTTTTTCCATTACTTTCTCATAAGACATATTTTTACAGACTTTTGATTGCAGTGCATTTGCTTCTAGAACAGAGGAAGGCTGACATATCTCCCTGATGACTGATGAATGAGATAATACCTGATGAAACCTCTGTCTTAATTGTGTTTCATTTGGTATTACACATACAGCACTCACTAATGGTAGGTCAGATGTAGCTTCCTGTATTATTGACATCTATTCATATCAGTGTCAGAAATCCAGTTTTAAAATTTTCTTCCTCATACTAAACTCACTTGAAAAGTGGTCTTTTGAATGTTTAAGTAGCATTACACAGATAACATGCATCTTCCAGTCAAGGACAGGGAGATATCATTCAGTGATTATTGTCACAGACTAAACAGACTTGACTTGGGGAAATTAATTTAATTTATTACCAATCAAATCAGGATAGGGTAATGAGAAATAAAAACTAAATCTTAAAACACCTTCCCCTCACATTTCCGTTCTTCCTGGGCTCAACTTCACTCCCAATATTCTGTACCTTCTCTCCCCCAGTGGTGCAAGGGGATGGGAAAGAGGGGTTACAGTTAGTTCATCACCTGTTTTTCTCCCCTTAAATATTTTATCCCAGAGGGGGATCCATCTTGGAGCTGGCTGGCATTGGCTCCATTGGACACAGGGGAAACTTCTATCAGCTTCTCACAGAAGCCACCCCTGTAGACACCTACTGCCAAAACCAAACCTAAACCACACCTTTAGAGGAACTAGTCTAAGTAGACTAGTTTTTTTTTTTAGCAGACAGATGAAGCTGCTATGATTGGAATATAGATTTTTCTTCCTACACTGGCCAGCATAGTTTCCAATTGCAATAGTATTTTAACTCTGATATCAGAGCCACAATCCTACCAAAGGTTGAAATGTAGCTTAAAAAGTCTCAAATATATTTCTTTTTTTCCTTCTATAATGTCCATCATTTGACCCTTCTTTTCTCTTATGATAGCTGGCAGAAAGATCAAGTCTGGAGTCCCGAAAAGCACTGAACCAGGGAAGTATTTCTCCTGTAATAACTACCCAACATGTTTACAGTGAGTGCACAAAGTAATTGCCTGAGGTGATTCTGATTAACGCAGGATCATAAGCACAGGTAGCAAATTCAACATTGTTAAACAAAGTAAGAACTTTCCATGGTTTTAGTTTTGTTTTTTTTCTCTGAATTTCTCTCATTTCCACTGACAGTTGCAGAGTGCAAAGGAGTTTCCTAAACAAGGCAAATTTAGTCCATTGACTAAGTGGCTTTGGCAATGCTAGTTGTATCCAAATCTTTTCCAATGAAATCTGCCGAGCTCCAGTCATATTTTTGAACACATTAAAATAAAGTGTCCCCAGGAGTTATATTCTGTGAAGCAATGTGAGCATACAAGTTGTGATGAAAAGTTGAAATTTATTTCTTTATTAATGGTTTACAGGTGTTGTAAAGACAATGTTTGAAGATCAGCACATAATTTATACAATGAGATTTTCAAACAAAATTGCAATACGTTTCTATGACTGTCCAGGGGACAGCTCCAATGTACTGACTTGCTTGGAAACCTTGTCCATCAGCTTGTAAAATTCACATCTGCAAGTTCTTGTGCAGTTTTAACATTTGCTGAGCTGCTTACAGATCTGGTTATGTGCCAACAGACTATCACTGTTTACTTGCAGTGGTCTTGGAAATGACATAGCATGTGGGTGGCTCTACTCATATAGGTGGTACCAGTGGAGCTATTTCCCTGAATAAAGCAAACTAGTGCATTCTGCATCTGCAGAGACAGAATCAAAGCCAGGCAGCTACATGGCACAACACACTTGGTTACAGGGTGCTTCTTGCTTTCTTAGTGAGAGAAAACCCTACTTTTCTTTTTCATACAGTGTAATAATGCTATGGTTTATAACCTATAAATCCTCTGAGTGTTTTCATCTTGGTACAGTTATCATCTTCTAGATAGGAGTCTCCTTTGTGTGGTAATAAGACTTTTCTCAAGTTCAGACCTGATGGATTTAATTAAAAACAAACAATCAAAAAGATCAGGTAGTATTTCAGGAATTGATACATGGATGTGATAATGGTTTTCTGATACATATCTAGGTTAAGATAAATAAATGCTTATGGAGCTTAACAATTATTTTTTTTTTTAATAGGCATATTTGTTATTCATAACTTCAGCAGATGGATTAAAATATTTGTGAGCATATTTGTTTTCTACTGACTGAACATACATTAAGTATTGTGGCACTTTATTTTTTTTGGAAACTGCTTTACTGGGTGTAATTTTTGAGCTTAGTTATATTGTGAAAGGCCATTATCTAGCTAACATCTAAGAGATGTTCACTCAGGGGCACCAGTATATATAGGGCTATTAAAGAAACTTTTAATAGCAACTTTTAATATCCCTGAGTTGCCAAGACTTTGAAAATGACTTTATAAACTTCTTCCTTTGCTGAATTGCTTTATCCTATTGGTCATTCCTGTGTTGGATTGTACATTGGAAAAAAAAAAAAGGATCTATTTATTCTCCTGAGACTTTTTATATCTTTTATCTCTTCCTTAAGAAAACATCTGTCCATTAGCATACTAATAGCATCTCTGCTGATACTTAATGGAACTTCTTTTATCTTTATGATCCCATCTGGTTTCAAGCTACTTTCACAGAAAAAATGGGAAAAAGAAAAGTTAAAAATCCCAGAGGCTCTCCTCTCTGCTTTACTGTTGGAAAAAAACTGTACATGGGTATATAGGTACAAGTGCCATACTTTGGTGACCCTCTTCTCACTCATGCAGGACAAAAGGACAAAAGACTCAGAGAGAAAATCTGTGGATTGTGTGATGATAAGAACAGGTCTACAGCAACAGACCACATGTCTACCTAGCCACTATAGTGTCTTCAAATGTGGATAGATGCATAGCAAATTATATGAGGCATGTAGTGATACTTCTACCTTGCAAAACCCTTTGCCAAGTTTTACAGGTATCTGGGGAAAAATGCTATGTCGACACAGTTGCAAAGGTGAAATTCACTTCTTCCCATCTGAATAAAAAACCAATGAAAACAACAATAACAATATTTTGCATAGAAGAGAAAAATTTAGGGTAACTCCAATATTTGTCTCCCTTTCCTGCTCACTTATTTGGAAGAACAGAGCCTGTGGAAAGAAGAAATTATTAATGGACATTCCTAGGTGAGGGGAGGTAGCTGATACTGCTGTCAGTTTTTTCTTCAGTATAAATCATGTGCTGGATATCTTGCAGCATCTGAAAAGGTGCTTGTGATGTAAGACTGATCTGCTAAGATCTTACATGTTAGGTATCTAATCAACACACAAAACAACAAGACAGTCAATTTCAGTAAAGTATTCATATATCACAGAAACTCTAGGCAGTCTGAGACAGGTGGAGATGTAGACCAAAAAGAAGGTGGATTACCAAGGACCATACATTACAAAGCCTTCTTTCTCCTCATGATTTCAGTGGAAATTATGAAATTAGGCTAGAACTCATCTGTGAGACCTTTAAGGACCAAAGCTGAAAAATGCTGGTTTTAATATATGTGTTGCAGCAGCTGTAATCATCTGCAAAGTAGATCATACACATGTACCTAACCATGTTCAAAATTTGGCAGAAAATCAGTGCCAAAATTACAATGAAAGGATCACATTGGAGGAAAGAAGGATCTTCAGTGAAATCAGCAACCCTGGGTGTAGATTAATGTGTTAGAGTTGTCTCAAAAAGAAGGGAATTTTATTTCCACATCCTCATTCTGTAGCCATGGAATAAGAAAATAACATGATCTACCCTGAGGTTGTGTGTGAGTTTTCTTTATCCTTGTTCCAAGACAACTAAAACCTACTTGATCTCTTTGCTCTTGCAATAAGTGCAGCCTAAAGTAAATTAGAATTTTCACCATGTTGGTTTAAAAAATATTTTCTCTTTTCTGCTGCTGTAATCTTTTTAAGTCTTGTGTTTAGGCTTGTTGCTTCTTCATTATGCAATCATGAAATGCTTTGTATTTCATTTGCTATAGCAGTGTTCTTCCACTTGCAACACTCTTTCATACCTGAAGAAAACTCCTTATATTTTAATTTTTGTCTCTACTGGCCCAGCATTCCTAAGTCCTCAGAAGAATTTTGCTTGCAATGTTTGCTTTGATGTATCAGCTCTGATCTACATGTTATCTCTTCTGTTGGCATCATGCCTGTTAAGTCTTCTGAAATGTGGAATACAGTGTCTTTGTTTATTACAAGACAATGTTCTTAAATACTTCATATATTTCTGTCACCCTGCTATTCTTTTCATGTAATGTCACTGTTGGACATAAATAAATGATGGTTGTGCCAGATGATAACACAGATGCTTTTGTAACAGAAGGTTGAGATGAATCCAAATAAAAGTCTGAAATTTCATTATTGATCAGTGTAAATGCTCAAGGTCTTTATAAACCTAAAATATCTTTCAATATCATCATCAGGCTTCTATTAAATAACTCATGAATAAATGTTTCAACAGCTTGCTTCCAGGTAAGATCCTCTGAGATACACAGCTAACACTTTTAAATTATTGAGGTATTACAATGCTACACCACTTCAAGCTGTGCTCTTCTCAATCACATATGTTTCAGTAAGTTCGGGTATTTTTGCCTGTATTTTTGATGAAAAATCTTCATTGAAAACATGTAAGCATGTAGTATATATATGAGATTATGACAAAAAAACTCAAGGACATCTCAAAAATCTTACAGTGATGTTCATGGGCATGCTAGTGTAGGTGTGCATGCAGCCAGGAGTTTTCTTCCGAATTTTGTGTATGAAGGAACAAGTGGTTTGGAAGACACCACTAGACAGTGCATGTAAGGAAATATTTTTGTGCTGTTTTTCCTTAGTGTGCAAATAGCTGCTCACTCTTGGGAAGAAATTTTACTGTTGTTCAGTTTGGTTATGCAAACAAATTTACAACTGGTTGTTAAGGGGCCTGCAGCCCTTCATTTGCCTGACCTTTCTACAGCTCAGTTTAGTGGTTCTGCTGGGTTGTCAGGTGCTGCTTTGATGCTCAGTACACCCTTGACTAGAGGAAGCAATAGAAGAGTGCTTTGCTCTTCAACTTAAATTGACAAAGTACTTTCCAGCAACATCAGTTCCAGTATTTTAACTAAATATCTGCTTTGGAAGTTATATGGCACATTTCCCAACCTTGGCATAGTCAGAAATCATAGCTGGCAGGAAAGAAATTCTTCACATCCTCTTCTGAGATGAAAATTCCATTGTAGGGTGTAGCTGTACCCAGACAGATTCTCTCCAAACATGGCTACATGTCTGTGCCATATTTCTGTATACTATAAGCATCTGGGGAAATATATTGTAGGCATTTGTTATTGATTAAAATAACTTTAATAAAAAATTGAATATGCCTCTGAGGAAAATGCAAATAATTATGCTGTCTCACTGTCTTCAGTCCTTCAGTCATCAGGGGTGTTATCCAATTTTATTTCAACACCACCTGTGAGAAAGGTATTCTTTTTTTCCCATTCCCAAAGAATTTTGCCTAAAATGCTAAAAATTAAAATTTAGATATTCATAGGCCTTTATTGCATGTCATAATGAGTGACAATGATGTTGATGTTATTAACACACTAACATAATGTCACCACTACTGACACAAACACCTAGTCAACAGAGCTGTGTTTTCAGGCTCTCTGAAATTTCAAGTAGACTTCACTGTTAGTGTGTTGATATTTTTGGAAGATGTTATTTGAAAGTGTGATTTCAAAAGTATCTTCTATTTTAAAAACAAAGTTATGACAGAAGAAAGAATGTGGAAGAAAAAAAAAAGTTTCTTCCAAATTCAGATAGTCCTTTATCAAATTATAATACACATTTACATAAATGTGAAAAGTCAGTGGTAAGATTCCCTCTGGTACTAGAAGGAACAAAATCTGACCTGCAGAGTACCCCCGTTATATACATAAAACATTCTCATCAGTGTGGAGCTGTGAGATTAGCTCTGCAGATGACAGTAACTGATTAGCTGCTTGTAATAGTAATGTTGGCATCTCACACTCTCAAATTGTCCACTATCAAAACCTGGCACAAGTGGGTTTTTTTTTCTGAAAAGACCAGATTTTTCCCATTCTTCATGGATTACATTAATTAAGCTCCTAGGGTTTGCTCAGTATCCTCCTGATTTCTTGTTTGTTGGCCATGGTTTTGAAAGCTATTGAAATGCTTTTCCAAGAGAAGAGTAGTCAGTTAGTCATCTGCTTCCCTAAATAGGTGTTCTCCTTCCAGAACTACTGTGAGTTTAGTGCATTTTTTGTACTTACTTGTTCAAAGACCTCCTGTGGCCCTAGTAGGTTTTCCCTACACTTCATCTTCCTTAGTGGATTACAATGGCAAATTATTTTACTTTCCATGTGCCCTAGAAGAAGCCCAAACAAGACCAAACACTATTTTTTCTTTAATATCAGGAAGCTTTAAAAAAATTGATATCTAACTGATGTTAATTAAAAGCAGTTTTTAACATGTCTTCTGTCTCTCTATTTATAGAACAAGGAACACAATTTCTAGTGTCATCTCAGTTCTCTGTCCACTGTCTCGATTTTAGCACAGGTCACATTTATGTAATGCCAATGTATTCAGAGAAATTTATTATTCTAGTCAGCCATTTTACTTAAATCTTCTTATGAAGATATAACAGATGAGACTGGATAAACTCTCCATGGTAACTGGAGAAGAATTTCAATAGGGTCTTCTTTCAAAATTGTAAAGAAGTATTGTATATATTGTTCTTAAAATAACATTTACATCAATCATAGAAAAGCAGTATTATGTTTATGCAATTTATTGCTTAGTGTTGCTATGATGCAGATTTTTATGTCATTTATGCAGATTCTACAAACAGCTCTACAGAATAACTTTAATGATCTCAGCGGTCCTGTGTTTCCATCATCACTGGAATTTGATCCAAAAGGGGATACTCAAGCTTTAGACTTTGTAGAGCATGTTTTGTCTATAAATTAAAAGGCATATTAAAATGAAGATTAGCATCACTATGATTTTCTTTGCAGATGGTGAAAGGTGGGACAATTGCCTTCCTCAATATTGTCCAGTTAACTAAAAGAGACAGATGTGAAGCCTGATCCTGTTGTCTGTCTTATATTTCACTGTCTTTTTCAGTTAAATATTTTAAGTCATAATAATCTTGCCTCTTTTTACTAGATGATACCTTTTCATATTATTGGTGACAAAAAATATGATAACAGTCTAGAAAGGTTTTGTATGTGTGTTTTTGTTTGTTTGATAATATGTTTTCAGTTTTGTAATTTTATATTTTGAAAGAAACAAAAATGCTATCAAAATCTTACCTCAATAACTGTTACCTTTTTTTTTTTATATAGATGTTTATTTTAACCTTTGAAAACACTAAATATTAATAATATATTGTTTATTACACATTCAATACTTTTTGGTATCATAATATTTTACATATTGAAATTGCATTATAATTTTAAACATATTTTATGTATTTGAAATGATATTGATATTTATCTATTTGAAATTAAACAGATATGGAATCTATGGCTGTCTAAAATTACACACTGTAACTCCAGTGAGTAATCAATTTGCCTTCAATAAACTGATGAACAAAAATACCCTCTTACATGAGAAATAATTTGCATATGGAACAATAAGAATATGAAAACATGAGAACAAAGCTTGTTCTTGTACCACCAGCTGTTGTGGATACAGTCTATCTCTCTTTCTCTTTTTTGTAGAGTACCTAGCAAAAGAAATCTAAATCTCTGACTGAGTCTTCAAAGAGCTAACTCAGTACAAACCATTCATAATGCAGCAGAAAATAATAACAAAACCCCTAAGTTACTTAATTTGCTATGAGGCAAGAGATTTCCTTTATCAAAACATGATCAGTGTCATTAGCTGTCTGTGAATACTTAGAAGAATGTGTAGTTTTGAAGGGTTACATACTTTATGGAGTTTAAATCAATGCATTTTGTCCTGTTTGAAAAAGGAAGATAAGCTGTTTCTGCATGCACTTGAATTTTTATTAAGAAAGTATGCTGTCTAGATTGTCATCAACTTTTAATAACACAGAGGTGGTTGTGAGGAGGAGATTTAAAATTTTAAAAATTTTTAACTGATTGAATAGCAGGATAGTCTTTACTAATATAATTCAGAAAATTAATAAGAAAATTCAGACTTGACACATATTTAATTCTGAGATTGTTCTTTACCACATACCTCTGATCATAATGTACTTCCTAGCTAGATCAATCACGAAAAATCTGTATATACAGATCATGTTTGCTTTAGCCTTTGGGAGAGAAATAACTTCATAAAAAAGAAAGAACTGGTTTAGATCATCCAGTGTTCCACTTTTCAGTAGTTAATTATGATGAAAAGGGAGCTATCCTCCAAGCAGCCTATCAGGAAAGAAAAAAAAAAAAAAAAAAAGACACTAATCTACTTCTGCAGATATATGTTATATAAGATGTTCCCTTTTTAGGTCTAAAAAGAATCAAAGGAAATATATGATTGCATGTATTATATAATTTTATTAGGGTTTTTTTTGTTTTGTTTTGTTTTGTTTTTCTTTATACAGACAGTACATTGCAAGATTTTCAAAAGAGCAGTTTTGGGGGTTTTTTTTAGCATTCTTAACTATGAGAGGAACATGAGGTCTTAATATAACATTTGGGTTTTTTTAAAAAAAAAACAGATTCTATGAATAATAAACTTTCCTCAGCTCTAACTTAAAAAAACCCCAAACAATAAACTAAACCAACCAAACAAACAAGGAACAACAAAAAACAAAACAAACAAAACCACCAGCCCTGAAACAAAAGAGCAAATCAACAGAAAAGTGAAGTGGCATGTCACAGAGTGAAATATCTTTGATGACCACAGTGAGGAAAGTGAGGAAAGTGCTATTGTAATACTGATATTCATCTAAAAATGGCAGTCTATGACATGAACCTGAGTTCCAGATTTTGACTTGGTAGAAATCACAGAAACTGACAGACTGGATCAGTCTCATAGCCAAATCTAGCAACCTTTCTCCAACTGTAGCCAATACTACATACAGTACTAGATCCTCCAGAGAAAAGAACAAGATACGCAGAAGTAGGAAGCTACAGAATAATGTTCCTAGCAAGAAAAATTATTCCAAAGAGATGAAAACCAATGAGATACCCTATTCTCCAGCAAGGAGGAGCTACAGGGTACTTCTGGATTCTTAGGCCCCATTCAACCAGACCAAGTCATATCATACAAAAGTGAAAATATGCAACATGTGACTTTTGATGACTTTATAAATGTGGGCTGAGGGAAACTGAGAACTAGTTAGAAACTACTTTCAAGTAGCTGGTTGTATTTCCTTGTAAATTCAATTTATTTCTGCTGAACAGAACCCCTCTGAGAAACCAAAGATATGATTAAAACAGCAGATGTATAATATGTCAGGAGACAATTCTCAGACATGTCCTTAATCACCTTGAGGTCTTTGGATAATTTTCACATGTAGAGCATTTTCTGATGAGAGTGAAACCTTTTGCTTTAGGTCCACTTTACTCCTTTCCAGTCTATAAGCCAGAGTATACTGGCTCTTCAGGGATACTTAATAAAAAATTTAGTTGCTGCCAAGCACTTCTGAAAATGAGTGCCTCACGCTTCAAATTCTTGGCAGACAGCCAGTGTTTTTTTCCAATTTAGGTTCATCATGCAAACATTACACAGATCACTTCTTAAAATAACTGGAATAAGATGGCATGCGTTATTGAATCAAAGAATCCAGGAAGTGCATCATTTGGTAAAAACAGTGCATAAATAAGGTGAAGACTACTTGACAAGTTATGAGTATCAGGGTTTGGAACCTAGGTTTTTTATTTAGTCCTTCTTCTGGCAGAATTTCCCTTGACTTCCACAGGAATTTGCTTTCATGAAAGACATCAATACTTGACTGTAGAGCCTTCTTTGAATTAGAGAAAAGTTTCACTGGATCAATCTGGTGATAATTCTTTTATATGGACATAGCATCTTCATATTTCAGTGCATATTTCCAAAATATGCACAGAAATGTAAGGCATGTTCTGGTTACATGAACTTTTGAAAGGTGTCAACATTCCCTGTAGCTAAGCTTAAATTAGAAGGACTGAATGTATAGGAACAAGTACCACTGCCTACATTTTATTGCGATGCTCTGTTTGGCCCCTTTGGTGTTGACAGTGTGCCTTGTGTTATATTCTTGTAACACCTACCTCTTGGGCTTAGGAAGGCAATTAGGAAACACTATCCTATCTAGATGCAACCTCACAAAGGAGAATATTAAGTGTCCCTGTGGTTTCAAGTTTACGTTTCTAAACACTGATTTTTTGATAGCCCTGAAATCCTGCCTTTGGAAACATATTTAGATTTGTACTTGGTTTAATGAAGAACACATCTCATGCTTTCTGCCTCTTGCATATCCAACACTTACTGCACTGTATATTTAACTGAGCCATCTAAATCAAGATAAGGTGATATAGGAATAGGGAAACAGGAGGATTTTTCCAGTCCTAGACATCTATTTAGAAGATATATCAGATGGAGTAAAATGCCAGAATTCTAGAGTAATAATACAATCTGCCAGGAGTACACTGAATGGTCTCTACTTAGGTGAGGGAATGTGATACTTTACCACCATCTGGTTTTCATTTTATTTCAGCAGCAGCACAGGAAGATTCTCCAAACATGAAAACATTGTCTCAGTGATACTAGCTGAGACTTGAGACCTCACTTATCCAGAGCTGTGAAGAACAGTGGATTGAATCAATTCTGGAGGAGCTTGTATCTTCCCCTCGTCTCTAGAAGGAGTATGGGACATGCATTGGTAATAATCTAGACACCTAGTCTTAGGTCTGATTATTAGGCGATGGGTGAAAGCTTGGTTTTGTTTTGTTTTGTTTTGTTTTGTATAAACCTGTTTATATCTAGCCTTTTATTTCAAAGAACTACCCACATCTTGTCTTGCACCAGATTTTCTTATATAACTTCTCAGCAGGAAAAATTTAATCTGCATCACTCTCTGGACAAGGTTCTAATCTGTTACTTTGCAAGGTAACTGTGTCACAATAGTCCACATAAAATATATGCCTTTTCATTCATCACAGAACTCTTTCTGTCACATGGCTTCAGCCCTAACCGAGAAGTCTAATTATATCACAACATATCCTCAAAAGCTACCAGCCTGCTTAAATTACAACTAAGGAAATAAGACCTGTGTAAGTTTTGTATAAAGATAGCTCACTGTGGGATACCAAAGGAACTCACCTGAAAGCAGTGCTTTGGGTCTCAGGAAACTACGGACATTTTTTCCTGAATATGCAAACCAGGCAGTTAGTTATTCCAGATTCCTGGTGATAATCTGTAAATATTTAGAAAGTTAGAGCTGACAGCCTTTTTTTCTTCTTTTTTTAAAGTTTATTTGACAGAAATTAAGCCTACTTGACCAACTCTACAAGTGGTAAACCTTGACATTCAAACTGTCACTTTACATCAGCTGAGAATCTGCCTTAATGCACTTTTCTAATGAAAAGCCATTGATCTCCATTAGCTTTGTAAGATACCAAATCATTGCAAAAAGTCAAAAAAGGCATCTAATTCTCCCTAGTAAAAATAGTTACTATACAGCTAACTATACACTGGAAGTGACATTATAAGCCCAAGTGTCCTTGGAATGTTTCTGTGCTTTTTAGAGGAAATGAAGAAGGTTCTCTAAGGTAAGATGAGGTCTAAGGCTAATGTGCCTGGTTGTAAATTTGGGCATGGGGATCATTTGTTCAGAGACAATAAGACAAATGGTAGTAAGAATTAGTTGGTTTAAAAGGTACTATAGGTGACAACAGAAGCAGTATCACTTGCAAAGTAGTACTCAGATTTTAGTTTATGTCTTTTAATGGCTAATAACTTGTGGGTGAGTAGAGGAATTTTATCTGTGGTGTCCAAAGAGGATAATTTTTTTCCTCTATGATTTCAAATATTGCATCTGGTGAAAAAAAACCCCAAACACATGAAAACAAAACAAATACATCCTCCTTACATCCTTCTTACATTAAAAGTAGAGTGCTGTGAAACTTGCCAATATTTTATACTCTTTCTATATGAATTTGATTTATGCAAGTATTTTCCAACTTCAGATATGTGCAAACCTAGAAGCTTTTGTATGGGGCTGAAAATGTCTAAAATGTCATTCATTTCAGTTTCTGCAGGGGTATGAGGAACATTTCCCCCCCCATTCCTATTGTAGGAAATTAATTTCATGTAGCTTGTAATACCATGAGAACTTGAACAGGTAGAGAAACCCATGTCAGAGATGGCAGGTCAGAACTTGTTTGGGAAGTGAGCTGGCTTGCGAGAGTTGTCAAAAGTTCTTGCTCTTTTCAGTTACAGATCAGAAATTATTGATAGGTTAAATAGAAATGTTGCCATTAATTTGCACGTGGTCTGTACATCTGAGAAGAGTAGGAAATGGGGAGCTAGTCCAGTAGGACACTCTTTGAAAAGTAATAGGGATAAGGAAACACAATATCCATTTATATACCTCTTTGTCAAATATTTCTAGAGTGAGTAGAACTTGCTTCTGAGTGACTGGACCTGTAAGTAGCTGTAACTGCTACTTACCTGCTCAATTCTCCTAGCTTTGCTTTTTATGTTTTCTTGGTGTCTGCTGTATCTAGGCCAGCCAGGAGCTATCTAAGGCAGCAGTGCCTATTTTGTTACTTTATCTGCATTATTCATAGCATCAGATAGTCACTGATTCTCAGTGATGCTCTTGCCTGCTACCACACCACAAATAGTTATAGTATTCATACTAACACTACTCCTACTAGTCAGCTGGGAGTCTATTTCTGCATTCCACAGACTCCATTTCCCTAGTCTGCAAAAAATATTTCACAAAGGCGGATAAGTGTTACTAGATATGAGTTATGGCTTCAACCATCATTTATCTTTACTTACCTCTTCTTGTCTGAACCTTCTATTAATTTTTTTACCATGTTAAGGACTCTTGTTCATGTCCTTGTGCCCCATCTCTGATCCTCTCACATGTCCCTTAATGCTTGCTTTCCATACTGACAACCTTTACAATTCTTGATCCTATTTTTTCCCCTGAATCATTTATTTAAACATCCCTCTCTCAAATATCCCCATTACCCCCATCATTCCTGTACATGTCTTGGTCTCTCTCTTTTCCCTACCTTATCACCTTTAAGAGTAATTTGTGACTGTTTCATTTATTTTGCCCTGTATTAAAATTATTATTCTCCCGATAGAAGTTAATCCCACAGCAGAATCAAAAATGCAGTAGACTTCACTTCCCACCACAAATGACATATGTCAGTGAGTTAAGGAAGCTCCATAGAGATTTAACCCTCGACTAACCCTTTTCCTTCAAGAAGGATAATGATAGCAAGAATTGATCCATAGCACAGTAGGTTCCTGCCATGAGAATACTCAGTCAGAAACACTTTTTCCATAGATCCATCTTCTGCATAGGTTCACTGTGGTAACCCCACACTTTGTTCATACAATTTGCTTGGTTTGGGCAGGTGAGGCTCAGACTGGCTTTTTTTGCCTATCCTCCTGCTCTCAATGCATATCTTAGCATGTGCTTTAGACCAAGATCCTAGATAAATCTGAGAAGAAGATGCCATTGATGTGATTATAAAGTCTGAAATCCTGTCTCATTGGGGTGTTTTTTTTAAGTTGTGCATCAGCTGTAGCATGTAAGTATTCTACCAACTGGAAAAATGGGAATTCTCCCAGAATGCTCATCAACACCCACGTTTTACAAAACATGATTGTGAGATCCTCAGAAACCATAAACACTCTTTGCCTTTGGGGATCCCTTCTTCCTGCTCCATGCAGTGTTCAGAGGTCAATAGCTGCCTTCTGACAAGCAGTAACTGGATTTTCTATAGCCTCTATGTTATACACAGTGAATTTGGTCTTTCAAGCAAAGACTGGCGCTTCCTAGTGGCCTTGAAAAAGCTGACAGCATGACAAAAGAATTTATTTGGCTACTGGAAGCATAATAGTGTGTAGAATATGCATCTACATATGTTGAATCTTTCTTGTTAATGACAATAGAAACATTTCGACTTGGAACGTGTAAGAAAGGCTGACACAGGGTGAACTCATGCAGTTAATCTTTGTCAGCATTTCTAGAGGACAATGTAAGAACAGTGGGGAAAAAACCTAGCATCTACAGATCACCAAATGGAGAATAGTCTTCAGGAAACATTTAAAATAAAGGACAGTTAAAATTTATGACTTAGGCATTTAAGCTTAGGCTTTTCTGATCTTACCTATCAGAACAAAGTCAGCTGTAAAGTGATACCACAAAATCATTGTTAATGAAGGAGATGCAACCGACAGAAAACAAAGTTTCAAGTAGAACTCAAGATAAAGAGAAAAATTAGGTGTTTAGAGTTTTTTTGGTTTTGTTTGGGGGGGAAAAAAAAAATGTCATCTTCAAAAGGGATGCATCGAACGGGTTGTAAATGAAAAAAAAAAAAAAAAAAAAAGAACAGCAAAACAAGAA